>JAOEHI010011499.1:0-32481 GCA_025447815.1 Percopsis transmontana
TGGCACCAGGTGTCTTCAATATTGAACCTTTTCACAATATTCAAATTTTCTGAGATACTGAATTTGGGGTTTTCATTGGTTGTCAGTTATAATCATCAAAATTAAAAGGAATAAACACTTGAAATATATCAGTCTGTGTGGAATGAATTTATACAGTATACAAGTTTCACTTTTTGAATGAAATTACTGAAATAAATCAACTTTTTGATGATATTCTAATTATATGACCAGCACCTGTATAGCCACCAGGAGAGGGTAGATGAGGGGATTGCGAACAGGTGTGTGACTGCTAGGGTGCGCTGGATGAGAGGACGGCCGACGGATGGTGCTTTAATAAACCGGCGAGCTCAACCGGGGAGGGGCGGCGGCTTCGGTTGATACACTCCTCCAGATAATTAATGTCAATTTGCATTATGGATCTATGCGTTTGGTGAAAGGAAAGGCTTTCTTCTCACCATTTCACAGAAAATATGCTATATGAATATTTCAACACCTCTACACGATTTGCCCTGGTCTTAGCAGTGTCAACATTTTCTCCATTCCACCCGCATGTTCTGTAACAAAGGCCGGATAGTTTTCACTAAAATTTCACAAAAGTGAATATGGGAAAATCTATTGAGCTGTTTCCTGCACTCAGCTGGCCTCCTTTAGAAAATCGAACTTATATGAGCCACACTATTCATGGTGGTAAAATCTCTTCTAAAGTTTCAGTCAATGGCTATATTTGATCCTCTACAGTAGCCTATAACTCAAATAGGCCTACAACCCCAAAGTCAATGCCTGAAGCACCTTTATTCAACAATGAAAAAACTATACTTTAGTTTCTTAAAGTATCATAAATAACTCAGAGATGTGGTTTGGAAATGACCTAGAGGGTGCTGGACGGGAAAATGAGAACTGCGTCGGTCTGAAACTAGCAAAGACATTTGCATCGCGCTTGGTGTAAGATAGGGCTTGGTGTAAGATAGGGCTTGGTGAAAGACATTTCTGATTTACTTTTTGCCATATTTTTCTATTTATTTTAAAACAAAGAAAACAGAGTTTTGAAATTTGGTACAAAGGACCTTCCATTTACACCAGCACAACAGCAAACCTACATGTAAACACTAAAACAGCAGGTATCTCAAACCAATAAACCTCCAATAAAATAACTAAAAAGTGTGTGTGGCCTGAAACATGCATGTAACATGCATGAACAATTCACGTACCCTAAAGCAGTACACATGTTCAGAACACTGTAAGGACTCACCATATGCAAGCAGGACGTGGCATCTCTCTTGAGTGCCATTAGAATTTCGTATGTAATTGCCTTGGGTTTCATGTCATCCATCGACGGTTTCATTAGCTTTGCAGTAGAGCCATGCTGAACAAGGACCTGGCCAAATTAAGCTCATATATCTAGAACAGAGACATTACGCCTTTAGCGACTCTAAATCACAGGCTCAGTTCATTTACTACACATAAGGGAAAGGAAATAGCGTCCTCGTATACATTATAGTTTTCATTTTCAAACAAGATACACTGCAAAGCCACATATCCTGTATGTGGACTCGTAATAATAAATACAGTTGGTTATCAAATTCATAATATAGGGACCACTCAATGATAAATAATTCTTGTGGAAAGAAGAGGCAATGTGTCAAAAACGAAAACCGAATAAAGAAAGTGACATGATCGCCTCTCTCTTCTGGCAGAAACAGTAACAAACATAGACATATAATAGTTTTTCCTCTGCATTGAGCTTGTCGGCTAAGAGCACATATAAGGAACTATTTCTACCTGAGCTGTAGGTTGAGATAATAATGGTTTGCAGCAAAGTGCTACTAGAAGAGTAGGCCTATAAATGCTCCAAATGCGTGTTTGACCACCATCTGTGTAGAAAGTCTAAATCAGCCTTGTGGAGAAGGAAGGGAACATGAAATTGTACGCTTGTCAATCCTACTAGTTTCATTTCTCGATTTGCTTGTCTGTACAGTTGTCTTGCTTTAGGAGAATTGACTACAATTAGGTGAAAGGATGAACCAATGTTCTAACTGGTTCAAATTTGGCAAGCTGTCAACATTTTTTTTAATCCAAATGTGAACTTTTTGAGTCATCGCACATACACACACACACACGCACGCACGCACGCACGCACGCACAGAGACTGAGTGATCACATTACCCCTCTTATGCACTTCCACACACGCAGATGTAATTACGGAGAGAGATAGACCAAACTGATAGATTGTATATCCCTATCTCTAATTGTTTTGAATTAATTACACCTACATGCGAGGGCAGTGTGATCTATGGAGTCAAAACAGGGTCATAATGTTTTTAAGCTTGTACAAAGGTTCAAGACAGTTGTCCAAGCATGATATGATTCAGATATTACTGGATTATCAGAGTGATATAACAAGCTATCAAATTTGAAAGGCCATGCCCCTCGCCCAGACCTAGAGTTAGACCTAGAGAACATCCTGCATCAAATCAGAATTTAAAATTCTGCCAGGCTGATATTAAACTCCTATTTTTATGCCATTTATGTTGAGGAGGGTGAAAGTGGTTTGTTAAGATAACTAGCACAGTCTGCCTGTACATAATGTCAAATGAATCATTCAGTTAGACTTCAGACAAGCCTGAAATGTTCTTATTCTGCATACATAGTCTAGTCAGCTGACTGTAAATGATTCACAGATGCATTGTGCACTTCATCTTGATAGAGTCCCATAGTGTAACACCAAATCAAAACTTATGTCATTTTCTGATAAGGCAACACACGATAATGCTCAATATTCTGCAATGATAAAAGAGCTAAGACATTTTTTTATATTTAATTAATATTATTATCATTATTATGTTCTGTGAAATATTTTTAGTGCTCTTTTCAGTAATTGCTCTTTAGAAAATATTTCTTACTGGTGCAATCTTTTTTTTTAATTATTATTATATTTTTAACACATCTAGCTCCATAAAATATTTCAACAAGCTTATAAAAAAGTTGATAATATCATATTAATTTCTGACCAATTTGTGCTGTAAAATGTATTCCTAAATTCAGGATAGCACAGGATAGATGTGTGTGTGTGTGTGTGTATGCGTGTGTGCGTGTGTGATAGCACTGTGGAAAGAGCGTGTTAGTGATAAAATGAGGAAGAGACAAAGCTGGAGCCTAATGTTACTTGAGAGTCATTAGTGTTCCAAGAGCTATATTTGTTTTATCCTTTTCGTAATTAAACCCACAGTTCATTGCCAAAGAGAAGGCAGCTCACTAATGTTTTCCATATCGGCCGCCAGAAGTATCATTCATAAATTCCAGCAAGCATGCTTTCACAATAGATGCTGAGTAACATTTTAAAATAACAGAATACCATTATAGTACACAACAACGTGTGGCACAATTTTATTTTTTATGTATGTCACCTGGTGTTGTGTACTTCATATGTCCTGGACACTCACACACTCAATAAGCGGCTCATTTGGGAGATGGTCTCAGCTCTCTTTGTGTGTATGCGTGTATATACCAAGTGGGGGGGATAGAAGACATGTGTGAAAGAGGATCAGAGAAGGTAGCTGAAAGCATTTCAAAGGTGGATTCTCTTCCTTCTAGTGAGGGAGGAGACAGCTAATTACTCCTGAATATCTCCCTCCCTCCATCTTCAAGTAATTTCCTAATTAGATTCTGGTGTTAGGAAACTAGCAACTCAAATAAAACTAGTGAGTCCCTGCTTGTCCATTTTTTACCCAGCGCCTAATGTCCTTTGGCCATACTTTGCTCTAGGCTATTTGGTTTGCACAATTTGGCTTGCCTGTAGGGGCAATGTGTTCCAGAGAGCCAATTGGCTCATATCTGCTTAATAACAGCACATTGTCTCAGGGTGCAACTCTGTTGTTGATTTTATTACAATATTTTTTTTTTCCTGGGCCAAGTGCTTTTTAATTGTAGTCATAAATCTCTAAGGTGCAAAGAGAGAGAGAGAGAGAGAGAGAGAGAAAGAGAGAGACAGAGGTCAGATACTATATTTTTACACCAGCCACTTCTTATCCAAACTCAAACCCACCTGCGGCACAGCCTGCAGACAGGCAATGGCCGCGTGAAGGACAGGATCACAACTAAATAAAATAAGGCTTCCAGAGCCTATACCGCAGATTGCATTGCTGTCTCTGCTTCAGAGAAAATGAAGGTCTACCTTCCCTGAAAAGTTGTCACCATGGAAACAACCGTTATTCAGCTTGTTCAACAATAGCCGTTAAATGAAAGAAGCTGTCTGATGGAATTCAAGTAAAGGCTTTCTGTATTCCACTCTGCCGGGAGTGAAGTAAGAACATGGGTGTCGGTTTCATTTGAACATTGGGGGGGAACACATCAAACAAGTTCTGGGGGTCCTCCCCCTGGACATTTTTGAGCGTCTTTTTTATGCAGAATTTGTGCCTTCTCTCCATCAATTTATGGTGGAAATTATCTTTATTTATGTAAAGGAAAACACAACATTCAGTCACCAGGTGACAATTCAAAATATAATAGAATATAATGCAGTTAGACTCTCAGGCAGTATTGCTTTCAAATATTCTCCTGTAGATCAACTTTTTTCATATACTATTATCCCTGCTGAACATGCATATAGGCATTATTTACTCTTCTGTCTTTTGTGTCTTTTTGTTTGGGGAAGTAACCTCATTAAATGTGCATGTGGCACTTATTCACATCAATGATAGGATTCAATTAATTCATTTTCATTCATATATAAACTTCTGGATTTTAATTGCTCATATGTATTTCAGCAAGATTTATGCTCATGTTCAAAACTTTCTGCAGATTCATATCATATCACACATATTTTTGTTTTAGGATGATTTTTAGGAATCCTGTAGGTCTACATCTCACCTATGTTATAGAAGCTGAAATCAGAAGACAACACATTTTGACTATAACCAACTAAAACATTGAATCTTGAATTTAATCAAATCTATTAGAGAATATGACCTTTTTAAAGCCTCTAAATAATTCTGGGAAAACAGAATCTTTAGGTTGTAAAGTTTAAATCTACACACAAGCAATGACAGTCGAAAATCACCGAACTGGTCGGTTGGGTCTAGTGGCATCCCGTCAGCGCCTAGCCCCTTGCGGGCAGATGGCAGAGCTTGTAGCAGGCGATGGTTACAAGAGGCATTTCTCACCAATGCGCATAGAAGCGGTTGTAAGGCTGTGCGCAATGGGTGCCGGACAGGGCGGTGCGACTGCAACCCCGACCATAGACTGTAGCCCCCGACGTGTCACGGAGCACGTTAAAATATCCAGTCCGACTCTAGACTCTAGTCCGGGGATTACTGCTCACAATGTCGAGCGATTCGACACACATACACATAGGTCCTACCCCGAAATCGCTGGCCGACCCCCAATGCTTCCTTCATGTTTGTTTGTTTTTTTTGGGGGGGGGGGAGACAGGAGGACAACCTAAATTTTATGAAATATTTTAACTTTGCTATATATACAGGACTCTCGAACAAAACTACTTTTTACAATATGTGCTGATAGCTAAAAGTAAAACTATCTTGGGTGTTTGCAAAGGAAAATATACATTATATTCTGAGTAAATATTATCAATGAATGCACTTTTTTGTATTCCATTAAAAAGACATTATGGGTACACACATGGATAAAAACAATAATGAATAATAATGAGAGAGAAGAAGAGTATTACATTTTAATTTCACTCTAACTGTTAGACATTTATATTCTACAATTTAACAACAAACTCAAAGTGCAGTAAAGTCTCTACAGAAATAAAATGTTATTTACTAATGCAAGATGGGTGATGCTGCTTCTCTGCAGGTGCTTTTATACAAGTAAGGGCGATGACCAGAAAACCAACATTTTGATTAACGGCGACCAGAGTAACAACAGGAACATGAGAATGTTTTGTTTAAAATAGTTAGTATTGTACAAAAGAAATAAATTGGTAATTTTCTATGACAGTGTACAAGTGCCAAGAGTAGATAAGGGAAATGAGCAGCTCAGTGGATTCTGCTCATCTTCTCTTAATCCCCACTGGATTATGGCCAAATTTTGGCCAAGTGTTTCCAGTCTCTTCTTTTGTTTCTGCACTAGTAGAAATAGTAATGTGAACATCAGTTTCTGTGAACTGGTTTAAACAGATCAAGTGTTGACCACTTCCAATGGGCCCTGTGGACTGTTATATGCAAAGACATCTAATTACAATTCAGCATTATATGATTTATTGTATTATAACATGTCACTTAATCATCTAACCTGTGCAAGAAAACCAAAGCCAATCCTTATTCCTTATTCTTATGTAAAAAAGGAAAATATAAAATGTCAGAAAGGAAATGTTTGGATGTTTATGTGATGGTTTATTTAGAAAAACAAATCACTGCAGTACTATACCATATGACATTTAATATATTTTGTTGTTCAGGCACCCCCACAAGGCCATTCATCTTTTGCATGATTTATTCAGGTTAATAAAGCGACACTCTTTGGTGAGTGTCTGAAATTACCCCTTTACTTAAAACCAGTAACACAAAAACGCTGGTTTGGTTTGAAACTCCAAGAGTCTAGAGATTTAGGAGGAATGAGCAATTTCCCATTGCTCACAATCCTCTTAAAAACATCAACACTAAGCTTGCGCAGACATTTTGGGATCTGATGGGTCTATGAAGTAGGAGAGTACCTCTAAATTGAGCATACTTATCTGTGGATTTTTTGCAATACTACATTAATAGTCAATAACCATCTAAGTAAACTCAACATCCCCCAACAAGGTCGTGTAAAATTGTATAATAGGCTTTTCCAACACATTCACTAGTTTTTTATGTAAAGTTTAGTAAGATTCCCACCATTTATGAATACTTTAGTGCAATAAGTATGAAGCAACATACAGACACATGAACATTAGTGGAGAAGGCCTGTGCACAAGGCAAGGTATACTTCATCAATAAGATAATACAGTGTATGCCAAAACCATGGCTCACAAGTACAAAGTACAGTATTACTAACCACTAAGCAAATAACCAATAGGCTCATGGCTTCATAACAAATCAAGAACATACAGGAAGCAAAGATTCTTAACTATAGAAAGTTTTCTCCCATAGTTAAGAATGTTTTACATTTTTTTAGTCAGACGTTCCACCCATAACGTTAAATCTTTTGAACACAACTAAGCCAACTAAGTGCAGAGATGTTATTTTATTTTGGAATAGATTTTGAATGGAATATTTTAGATGTTTAGTATCCATTTCACCATGTCATATGTTGCTGTGTTTCAGGTGTGAAATCAAAGTGTGTCTGGACTCATTTACATTCAGGTAATAGAGTACAGCTCCAGAACAGGGTATGCTGGATCGATCTAGTCCCAGCTGGTCCACAGTGACCAAGGGAAGGTTACTTTAAGAATCCTAGTAGATTATCTTGTCAAAAGGGTTTTGGCAGACCTCAGGCCTACTGAAAATGGATCTGAATATGGGCTGAAGATTCCCAATACTCCTTTACAAAATATTTTAAGCCACGACCCCCAGAAAGCAGTGGTTTATTTGAACCACTTATTTTAATACCATAACATACTAGCATAAAAACAAACAACTGACCAATCAGGGCCTCTTTTTCCTGATTCCCAACAGGCTCCAGAGGGAGGGAGCAGAGAAGGAAAGGTGGGTTTTTGGGTTGTTGATTTTCAAAATCTTTAGCTATCTCTTGTTGCAACTTTCAAATCCTACCTACAGCAGCTTTAAATAAAATTACATTTAAAAGAACAAATATTGAATACTTCAGTGCAGTCATTTATTATTAGTTTTACACAGTTTTAGACTGTAAACATTTGGCCTGCTAACGCTCATTCATAAAACCTTTTCATAGAACTAGTTTGTCCAAGTTTGTCTTCCTGTGTGACAAAGAAAAATGTATATTGAGAATTTGAGAATGAGAATTTCAATGTGCTACCTCTTTGTTCTGTTGCACTATTTAGTGAATACCAGACTTGCATGAATTGAATACTATTAATGGTAAATTGCACATTGAGATGGTAAGTTTCTATTATGCAACAGATTTACTTCAACATTTATACAGCATGCTTTTGTGACGTTTACTTGAAAATCCTTTACTTAGTTCCATAATATGTATAAACAAAGGCATACACTAATTTTCCTCCAAGGTAGAAAAACTCAAAAAAAATTCTTGAAATATAATTGCAATATATTATTTTTATATGCAATAAATATTTAGAGATCATACAGTATCATAAAGAGTGTGTGTGTTTCTCTGGTTTATAATGTAGGCTTTTCCAGAAAGATAGTGTCAGTCGCGATACCTAACATACAGTCACTTCTGAAGTATTATCAACTGTTAATTAATTAACAATTAATTAATTAATAGACATGCAATTGCTTAAAAAAATAATTATCGTTTATATCGTTTACTTTTTTGATTGACATTTTACCATTTTAAACTTGAAAATCTCTTCAATCCTTCATATTTATTTAAATTATACGTCTTCTTCTTTATAATTCATTAAATATATATATACATGATACATACTATAATCATGATGATAAATATGGCAAAATATGATCCCCATTCCTCTATAAAGTCGTAACTGCGAGAATGACAGAATTAAAGGTTTTACAGTTTGATTTGTACAACAGCTAATCCAATGCCACACTGTCTGATATATTGTCAGTTTATATGAAGTTATTGGTGTAAGTTTCAAACAGAATAGATAAATTACAATTAAGACATGTCTTGTCTGAAGATACAACAACTAGATTTCTCTCATTAGTTGTTAGCTATCTAAATACTTGCTATGATCCGTTATTTGGTCTGAAGTCTGGTTTTATGCATCAAAAGTATTAGTTAGTGATATTTAAATATTATTGGACAACAGGAACCATATGAAGCCTTATTTTCACTGTTTATATTATTGCCAGGAAAACAAAAAATAATGATTTGTGTGAATTAATCTTCTCTTATGGCGATATGATAATAATCATCGATGCATCATTAACATAATTAATTATGTTTAATTAATGGCATTAATATATAATAGGATATGTAAAGGGTTTTGAGTACCTAGAAAAGTGCTATATAAGTATAATGATTATTATTATTATTATTATTATTATTATTATTAATGCTTTCTTCTTTTTATTAAATGTATAAAAGTGATCAAAGTTTGTTAACTTCTCTTGGACATATTGTATGTGCATATTTTAGTTTGTTATATGTAACTAAGATGCATGGTCCAATATAACCTTTAGCCTTTAAAGGCTTAAGGCTATATTGACCATTCATCTAAAGTTTAGATGAATGCAAAAACTGATCACTCTTTCACAGTGACAATAAATGTCACTGTGAACGATTATTGTTTTGTTTTCATATTAATCAATCTTTTTTAGTAATTTTTCATTCACATGATCATTAAACATATAGCAGTGTCATTAAAACTCATACAGTCAAGATTGTAGCATTAAAGGATCATTATGAGCTGCGTTTGAGTTATTGTGTGGTATGTATAGTGAAGGATGAGGCTATCGCTGTTTAGATTGAATCACCGGGAGTCCTGCCATTTTTCTGTTGACCCAGTTCGAATCACCCCTATTAACATTTTCGTTGATTAGCACTAAAAAATCAGAGCTTATATTAGCTTTCATTGTAAGAGTATTAAAGTAAAAGCAAAGTAAAGTATTAAAGTAAAGTATATAAAAATATTAGACAATGCATTCCCATTCTCCAAATTTATCAAGAAAACGTCATCAGGGTACAACAAAGAGTTAACACAGAGATAAACATCTGATGTTTTGCTTCACTCTCCCAAATCCTTCTGTTGGCAGGTTCCTCCTCAAGTCAAAGATGTGTGCAGTTTCCACAGATATTGACACAAGGGAATGGAGCAGAAACAATGGATGACATGAGAAGACTTACACAGTTATTGAAGTCGGAGTGAAAGAGCTGAGGTGCTGTGTTGCAGGGGCAGTGGGGAACATTAAGCCTGCGGTCCTGGCGGATCTGTACAAGGAGACTGGCCTGCATGCATCCCGCATACAACAGGATATTGACCAAGGCTCCGGTAATCATGCTGTTGAAACAGCCAGACGACTGTGATGTACAAAGAGGCAGAACGAATCAAACTGAGAAGGGAAATATTACCCGAAGGTTAAGGTTTCGGTCTTTGTGTAAACACCCTGTGAGCAGAACATGAATAAAATGCGAAACAACACGTTTATAAAGGATTCATATGGTTCTTGTCCAAAATAGTAGGAGCCATTTTTCCCTGTCTCACTGTCTGCTGCAGTAGACTTTGCTTGCAGCTTGGTCCCCGGCAGAGAGGGATTATTCCGTTGGGGTGGAGGCAATAGGGCTGAGCGTGGGGGTAGGCAGGTCCCCAATAGGACACATGGGGGAGATGGCTTTGTGGCTGTAGTACTCCACAACTTGCTTTGGCACCTCTGCTAGGACACACTTGGCCAGGGCTGCAGGCGAGGCCTGAGTCAAAGAAAGACATTTGTGAAAAGAAAATATCAATAAGTGCAAAATAGCTTCTGGGATATATTATTCTGAAACATATTTATTTCATCTTAAAATATATCTTTATCATAAGATCAACTTTATTCTGATATGTGTAGCCATGCAAACAAAAACAATACATTTGTAAATCATAAAACCTTACACTACATGTGTCAATATTCAGAATACTGTCCACTTTTTTCCTAAACTGCTTCCAGCCTGTGCTACCCATCTGTAGCAATGACACAGCCAACAAAAGCTGTGTGAAAGCACAGTCGGTGGTTCATGCTATTCCTGAAAGGGCAGTGGAGATAAATTGATAAATACCACGAGCATTGCTAACAGCTTTGAGCGCTGTGCTCATAGGTAGACTGAGTATAATACTGTAAGTATCTATATGAGACAGACAGAAGAGATGCTGACCGTTTTGAAGTCTCTGAAGGGAACAAACTGCACAATGTCTCTCAAGACGGGCTCTCCTTTTGGAGAACGCAGTACTCCATCATCCCCGTCCAGGATCTGCATGTCTGTGAAGTCTGCATTGCCCACGCCAACGATGATGATGGACAGAGGCTGGTAGGAGGCTCGCACAATGGCTTCACGTGTGTCCGCCATGTCGGTCACCACACCGTCCGTCAGGATGAGGAGGATATGGTACCGCTGGGGAAAGGGGAGTTCGTACAGTCTTGGTATCTTTGTCTAGCGAGGGGTTTCTGAATATGGGCTGCTTCCGAGTCAAGTGGTTTGTCACAACAAACATTTACAATTACAATAATAATGAATAAAACGGAGATTAAAGGAATTATAATAATAAAATATAAATAAGAACATCAAATACACTTGAAAAACGTGCCTGATGTTTTAGTGTCAATCTTTGTGGATAGGATATACCAGTCCACACAGAAAAATTAAGAAATAACACCAACGGATTTAAGGTAGATTGGTTGAATAATTTGTTTGAATAGTAATTGGGTCACAAAACAAGGTCTGATTCCCTGTTATTGCCAGGAAGCTCACTCCAGAGGGAGATAGCTCTCCCACCACAGTGTTTCTAGTAGACATGACAGGAAGTCAGCATCCTTTGATCCAGAGCCATAGAGACATATTAAACTCATTAGGGTGTCTCAGAGTTCTGACCAGTGTATTCTCTTCCTATTCGCTAAGGCTCATTCAGAAGATGATCAATATGGTTGGAAAAGAAAGGACAGCAAGGTCAAGGTTAGAAATTAGTATTAGGGCCATGCAAAAAAAGAAAGAAAGTACCCATGTGTTATAAAGACGGAATTTTGACTTCCAAGTCAAAATTAAATTGTCGGAATTCCGTAATATACAAATCAGCATCCTCACTGTGTCGGTGGGCAGTGCACCCCCTCATTGTGTGCATCCGTGTGTAATAGTACACGTGTGCTTACATGCGTACCGGTAATAGGTTACGAGACTAGGGATCTCTCTCTATCTCTCTCTCCATATATAAATATAGAGCAAGGGATAGAGAGAAAGAGAGGACCATTGTCTCATAGAGAATAACAGCAGAGACGTAGCGTGCATGCGGCTGCTTGCTCTCATATAGGATGTGATGTGTTCCCGCTGTATTCTCAAAATGTATTTTGACTTTAAAGTCGAAATTCCAACTTTATTCTCAAAAGGTTCTTTCGACTTACTACTTTAAACTCGGAATTCCAAGTTAAATGTCGGAATTCCGAGTTTATTCTCGAAACACAGGGGCATTTTTTTGCACATGGAGTGACTCATAATCACCGGTCTTTATTTATCCAATTTTACACAACATTACATGAAGTGTGTCCAGAGTGCTAATGTGCAACCAGACTTAATCCCAAGATATTGTGGAAACACTTCTAGCAAATTATATCTATCCCTAAATTAATGAATACTGATTTGTTCTGCAACACATTCCTTCTTCTTTGCTGTGGGGTATCATTAGTTTAAACAGTGAGGAGAACTAGAGGCTGCTCATACAGGGAAACCCAGTAGGAGGGCCAGCAGCTAAGCCTGTATTACACTCATGTTACTCCAATGGAGTATAAAGGGACACTCACGGAGGCATCTTTAATGTTCCCATTGCCTGCTGCAAGTTTGCCTATCCTGCTGATGATGGGAGACACGTTCGTCGGGCCATAGAGTTGAATCTTAGGAAGGCAGTTCTGATACGCTTCGACCACCCCTTGGATCTCTAATTAACAACAGCATAGAGAAAGGGTCAACATATAGGACACATCTATATATAGAGACATTTCTCAGGCAATGTAGAGATGGCTCTGTAATGATTGTTGTTCATGTTGCTGTTGCTGCGTTTTGCTTTGATCTCCAGTTGCCAATTCATTTCCCTAGAGAAATACCTAATTCATTTACACCTGTGCTTTGTGAAAATGACATCCTATTTTCAGAAATGATATTAATTTATAGAAGGTTCACTTAGTGTTGACCATGGTATTATTAGCATCGAGATGGACTTTGCAATTGTTACGTTTGAAGCCAATATTATTAAGTCTCTACATTGACTACAAAGCATAAACTGGCAACAGGCTTTGTCTCTTGTTTCAGTTTTACAGTTTGCAATATGACAGGCAGAATAATAGGGGAAACTCTAAGACGTTACCTTCACATTCATCATCCTCTGGATTGAAATTAATGGCGAAATCATGAGACACCTGTGAGGGGAGGTTATATGGTGGTCAGACACTGGTATTAATATTCATCATATTCGTTCATAATATACTGGAATCCCATGGTGATCATGGTGTTAAAATAATGGAAGGCTCTTATAATGGTCCAATTTACTTAAAGATACTGGACGTTACTCTGACACTAAATGATTCCTAAACAGGGCTCTCTTTATATTTAAATAATTTGGTATTTTAAGTGAATAAATGGACTTGTGAGTAAAGTAGGCAATAGAAATCAGTTTTCTCAATATAGACAGGCAATTGGAATGTACCAGGCATAGACAAGAGCACATGCATATATACATAGGCCATAAAGTGGAGTAAGGCAGTGAAGAGAACAAATGAATCTTACTTTAAACATTAACATTATTTTCAAAAGCTTTTACCTCATAATTCGGTGGAATTCGAGCACCAAATCCCAGGGCAGAAAACCTTTTGTCACTGAAATGCAAAACAAATCAATTATACATGTGGTACTGTTCCACACAGTTCAATCTAGGAATTCTTTTGGCACTGATCATATAAGAGTTATTGATGGATTATTCATCTGTTCACTTTCCCAAGGACATGCCCCAAGGTGCTTGAAATTCAAACAGGTTAAAGGGCTCCTTGAATCACAATCTGATATCTGCTTCACATTCACTGCAGCATAACCTGAAGAACCCAAGAGCAAAGCATGAATTCTACTGTATATCATGGAAGATAAATAGGTAGCCTAAATACCAGGAAATAAAAGATATTTCATTTGTTGATGACCTGAAGATCCACCTTGGATACAGAGGAATAATTTAAAAAGGTAGTGTGTCTCTTTATTAGCCAAGAAGGGCAGATGGGAGAAAAGACAAGTCCTTGTAACATATGGACACTGCAACAGGCGTGAGCATGTGCGTTTGGCCAATATTGTACCTCGGATTTGCATTCAAACACAATGGCCGTGCGATATTTGCTAAAAATATACTTCATCACACGTTGATTGCACTAGCATCCTGCCTCAATGGGAGTATATTGTCACAGTCACATCCCTTCCCGATTGGGTTTTGAGGGGAAAATGCAGCATTTCAGAGGAATTACTTATAGCGCTAGTATGCATGTGCGTACAAAGGTGTGTGCAAGTAAATGGCATCTACTGCGTTTGTTGGCCGTCAGAGTATAACCACGGACCACTAAGGCTGCTATGGGATAGCCAGGTCCAAGACCAGCATGTAACAACAGTGGAAGGCTGAAGTGCCAGTGTTGGAAAGGGGCGGTGTGTATTCCTAAGGGATTTAGCATATGTGATTATCTCAGTGAGACCATGGACTGTTAATTGGATTGTGTATTTTAAGATGTCTCTCTCTTCTGTTTTTCAAGCAGATGACCAATTGGACTGGCATTGTATTACCTGTTGATGGACTGTGAATGAATGGACTGGTAACTGATTATTAGACCTCATATTGGCCCCCTGTCTCCCCTTTCTTGACTGGTATGTGACTGTAGCCTGACTGCACAGCCAGCAAACAGACTCGACAATGAACTCTGCCTTCCCCACCCTCTGAACTGTAATATTTTGACAATGGCCAAGCTCCCTTGAGCTTATTCTATCAACAACAAGGCACAGAGATAGACTGGATTAGGACAGTTTTTGACGGACATCTCCTCTAGTAGAAAAAGTTTGTGTATCTTCAGTTTTGTCTGTGTGTTGAGTGTCGGAGACCAAACAAACAGTATCGGAGAACTGCTTAGGTCAAATGTGTAGTGAGAAGTATTTTCTAGATTGTGACAGAAGGACAAGGTCATCCAGAAATCAATATTGACACCAACCAATTGCAATAAGTTCATTTAGTAGACGCTTTTACCCAAGGTGATTTACAATGAGTACATGTATTTAAGAGCATTCAGATTGCATTCAGATTTATTGTTTGGAAGAATGCTGGCATGAAACCTTCTAGGTATCTTGCCATGTGTACAATGTGTGTGTGTGTACAGATTCCTGCAGTTGAGTAGTTTTTTTTTTCATTTAGCTGCTTTATTACATTAACATTTGACACAGCCACAGTAGGTCTACCCACTGCAGCGTTGATGCACCTTGTTCATCAGCCTGTAAACTATGTGCATCAGCCTGTAAACTATGTGCTATTTGTTTCCTACATGTACCTTACGCAATCACATTATATGATGCACCCTAAAATCTTATATATAAAAATATTCCACTAGGAAAGATACTGCTGTCCAGCCTAATGGAGGATAAATATAAGCATGCCTGCAGGAGTTCATTCTAATAGTCACATGACACAACAGGGGAGCAGAGCATACCCTAGTAAGTGGGTGTAACTGGACCCTGTGAAAGCCTGTCCAGCAAACCGGATCAGCACTTGAACACGGCCAAGTGAAACAGAGAAAGGAGGCCATGGTTTTGGCATTACCAATCTTGTATTAAACAAATCAGCTTAATTAAATAGATACATGGTAGCACGTGAAAGCAGCTTAAGGCACCTGTGATGTATGGTGGCAAGTTAATAATATGAATTCTCAAAGCAACCTATTGGGAGGTGCTGCTACCAGACACAAATGTGTGCGTATGTGAAGACCTTGCATGTGTTTTGTTGTCCCAAACCACACTGCTCTACAATAACCATTGGAGTGGATGATGAGTCATTGTTTTCCAAGGTCAAAACATTTAGCAGTAATCAAATGCAAGCGCTTAGCGGCAGCACAAATGTAAAGAGATAACTTTTAGTCAGGAGAGAGGACCCCATGCATCAAATCCACTTTGTAGGCATGACTAAAGATCTGTTCTTGAGCAAAGGATAAATGTATCTAAATATATGTCTCTGGTATTGCACTAGAATCAGTGGCAAGAGTTGTGTTGGCTTCTTATTAATCATATTTGTCTTTATTCTTTGTCTCCAGATAGATTTAGCTGAATGCTGTCCCAATTTCAGTACATTTTCATACTTTTGTGACAGATGGAAAACTAATTCCCTGTGCGGGTAATTCTTCAGCATAGGTCAATCTGTGTGACTCAAATATTTGGATTTATAAATGTAATCTATATGCTGCTGACAGGATTGGAATAGAGTCGCCTATAAATGCCATTAAATGTTAAACATACTGTTTTGTTTTTCATTACTAATGACTAATGTAGAATTTTGGCACAGGAAATCAAAATCCTTTGAGAGCAAATTAAACAAATCAGTTAATACTGAATGGACCTTGTTGAGCCAATGTTTGGCTAAATATTGCTTTCAGCATTCAATATTCAATGTCAGTACCAGCTACAGAGAAATATGATCAGGGAAATAGGCAAAAATGATTGAATATTACACTGAACAAATTAAACAGAAATCTTACATACTGTATATGTTAACCAATCTAGCTACTACGTTATCCGGCTACCATGTTGTGCATTTAGATTTTGTGCGTTAGCCACAATGTGGTGCCTATTTTTTCCCTTTCTCATCACATATGAGGAGGCACGGTAAACCCACTGTTGTGATGTGTCCGGTATAATGGCCCTCTCAGCAGAGTAAATGGCCCTCGTCCCACACAGACAAGAGCTGGCCTCTCTTTGTAACGCTCCTGTGTGAGGACTCTGAAATCCCACATCACCTGATGTTCACCACAAAAAGCTTGCCCACATTTTGCACCTCAAAAATCTTTACTTAGTACAGTGTATGACGCTCACGCTTGCTTTTCCTGCGCCTTCAGAGCTATCTTTATACATAGAGTATATGAAGCTTCTGTAAGTTAACACCAAACAATGTGCTATACTGACCAGATGTCTCTCTCTCCCTTGACATTCAGTTGGAGGAACTGTATACATCAAGTCAGAGGGGGTTGTTTCTTGTTAATCCTCATTTGGCTTAGTTCTCACAAATTAGAGGATAATAAATAATTTTCGAATGATTACCAAGTTCAAGTAAAGCCGCTCCAACCAACCCCAAAACATCCATCATTGACTTTAAAAAAAACATTTGTCTGGAGTACTGTTTCCTCAATCCCTATGCCTCTTACATGTGCTGTAACTCCCTGCATTCATCTATGCATCTGCTCATCTGCAGCTCAGGCTAATGAGCCCATGCTAGCAACGCAGGAGAACTGGTGCTGCACGAGTCACTGAGAGGAGCGCTTTATGATTATGGTATCCACAGGAGAGACCATATGCTACCATAGATGCCACAGAGGAGAATTACATTTTAAAATGTGTTAAAAACAAATTAACTTAGTTTTAACACATTTACTTCTTTCTATACCCACATCAATCTCATCAAATATACATTTGATCTGTTTGTACTTTATTAAGTGGGAAATGATAACTTAACCGTAATTTTAAAGCTGCTCAATTTACATTCCTGTTGCTGAGAATCATATAACATGACTTAAAGCAGCCACGAGAAGTTTTGCAGAAACAATTATGGGAAATACATTTCCTGTAGGCCTAAGCCCTGTTGTCTCGTCACAATGATTTACCTCTTAAAACCTCTAATCTCCGGAGTGGAGAGTGTTTGGTGTGTTTGTCCTGAAGACAGTTCAATCAGTACATCAGCTGTTTTGCATGCTGCATAGCAATGGGGGTTTCTTTCGTAAAAGCACAAGCAGTGCCAAGCATTTGGAATCATTATAATGAAACAGGCCTTTCAGATACTGATTAAGATAAAGCAGAAAACCCCCTTGTAGCAGCTTTAAGTCATTAAAATCAGTGACAGTTACATTTGAACAGGAGAGCCTGACAGACCCTAACCCGTGTTAATGAGAGGTGTGAGAATGACAAACCTGTCATAGTCCTGGCAGATCTCTCCCACTGCTATCAGAGCCTTCAGGTACTCGTTAGGCTGGTATGGGTTAATATAGTGCAATGAGCAGCTGTTCCTGGGGTCCCCATTGGAGGCTGTGAAGTCAATGGCAACCTAATGGGGACAAAAGACATCAAACAGTATGTGACCATCCCACTTGTTAGAAAAAGATCAATCATGTTTCAGACAAATCGCCATTACTATTGTTAATACAATATAGTATTTTAATATGTAGAGTAATACCAATATAAGAAATGTATTACGGACTGAAGATAATAAAAATGTTGACTGTGTCATTAAAAATTCAACGAATGTCTGAAATTGCCTTGAAATGAAGTCATGCTTATTCACACTTTTAAATGTGAAATGTGTAGTTTATATACTGTTTGTCTACTGTCAGCCAAAATATAAAATGTGTCTGTGGAGGCATCAATTAGTGGTGCAGATGAATGTGCATGAATGAAATGAAAATATCTAAAATATGTAAATCAGCTATGCTAATTTACAGATGTTAGGTTTTAGCACAATCTACACCAGTGATTCAGCCATATCCCGAAAGACAAATCATACCTGACATCAATATCATTTAGAGGCAGCAGCAACTGTACTTCCACCCAAGCCCATTTGGCATTTTACTCCCTACTCAGTAAGGTATTGGTGTCATTTTTAAAAGGATTTAAAACAGACATGTCTTGACTAATTGCGCTTTTACAGTTTATGTAAGGTAGTCGTATTGGAAATGTATACATTTAGTTCGCAGTTATGTAACTTTTTGCCAGTGTAGCCTTATTATTTTTTGGGGAAACAGCAGCATCATTAAAACAATACAAATCTGTGTATTGCTGTGGGCACACAGTATCTCTGTTTGAGATTCAATTACTAAAAGAAGTCAGTATTGCCACTTTGGAGCTGAAGCTGGAGGGCTGTTAATATTACATCTAATATCGCATGAAGCAGCAAGGTGGTATTTTGGAAATATAATGAACTATTATGTATACAAGGTTACAATTTATAGATAACTGTGGAGAAATGTGTCTGCGTTTGAACCTTTCCTTACTAGGAGCAAAGAGCTGCGACATAGCGACACCCGGGGACCAATTCCAGTTCTAATCCAAGTACCTTGGTCAAGGGCATATTAACCTAACATGTATATCTTTTGGTGTGCCACAGTACTACATAATTCATATATAATAATAATAATTTATATACAAATATTATCTGCCGAGGTACAATCTCTGCAAAAAAAATCTGTTTTACACCCACATAGATCCAATCAGCTATACTGCACCCACACATCCAGGCAGCTGCAATAAGGTATCACATCCACCACAGCAGTCCCCATGATTATTCATTGCTTCATTATTCCAGTCAGAGAGGGAGTGGTAGAACCATGGTGGGCAAACCAAACGGCCAGAGTTGGAGAAAGATTTGAATTCATTCCAAGGAAATGCCCCCAACAAGCAAAACCATGGAACTCATTCCACATGGAAGAATCATAGACCGTCAGGGGGATGAAAAACACTTGAATTCTGTGTAATGATTTACATTTAGAGAATATAACATTTTGACATACCACGGCCTCTGAAGAGATGTATATAGTATACTGCTCTACAGGCTACTACTGGACCATAATAGTCACTATTATCTTCATTAACAATAGCAGACAGGCTTTAGTATGCAAGAATGCCAGTGTGATGGGTGACTCATACAGCCTTTGAGGTCCAGCGTTGCTATAGCTGTTGAATTTACCGTAAAGTGTATCTGGCATCCTCCCATGATGTAGTCTAAAAAGGAATAAACTCTGTGGAGCTGAAAGGAAAAAGAACCAATGGGTTACTGCAAGTTCCTTCCAAAGCTGACTATTTTAGGTAGTGGATAGATTTGTACCTTCAGGTCACTGAGGATGACAACTCCAGAGTTTTTGTAGTTTTTCTTCTTCTGTTTGTATTTTGGATTCACACAATCCCACGAGACCTTCAAAACACAAGTTTGACAAAAGACAAGACACACAGCGTTGTGTGACACATCGATGAAACTGTTGCTTCACTGGGCACCACATTGCCATTCTCTGACCTTGTTTCCACTGGAGATCTTCTGCATTTCCCTGAAGGTGGCGTAGAACTCGCCAATGAAGTCATGCTTTCCCCTGGAGTCATAATCCCAGACTAGGCACTGGTATACAGACAGATACAGACTTTTGTTGAATGTGTTCTTGTACAACTGTATGAACCGATGTCTGTCTGTGAGTATGTGTATAGTGCTTTTCCCTTTTACAAAATCTAAATATACCTAATACATTTATATTTTATAGGTTTTGGTCCGGGTTTCTAATTTCCTATCAGATCAGACTGGTCAAATCCCATTTAAACGATTCTACAATTTGACCTTGGGCAGGTTGGGTTTCCATTTACCAGCCTAACTATTCATTATGCACAACCACAGAATCTCCCAGGTCTCTCACCTTGAGCTTCCTGTCCTCATCACAGCTGCACAGGGATATGAGGGACACTTTAAAAGGCTCCCACACTGGGTTCAGGTTGTTTTTAATCACCTGTTAAAATCCGGCAACATTTGAATGGTCAAATATGCATACCAGTAGATGGCTGGACGAGTATTAAGGGGTTGGTTCATTATTTTTACAATGGCTTCTGTAGTCGTGTGAAGCACTATTTAACTATTAGCTTTAATATAGACAAAAATTACCTTTGGCTAAAGCTTCACACTGGGCTTCAACAGGCAACTAATTGAGCCTTCAAAAACCGATTTTGAAAGATCTGCCTTTCAAAATCAGAAACTTATAGTATAGTCACACCTATCTTTGTGTATTTAAAAATTTTCCAAACATGTTTTGCACCAGTAACTTCCACATAGCTGGCAGGCACACAATCTACTGTACACTGAAGCATGTGAAATGCTATGCACGACTACAGGTGACAGGAAATTAAATTTTAATAATGTCTGAAAATACAAAATCAATCATTTAAAAGATCTGAGGTTTTACCTCAGTTCTGTGGACAAGCTGTTCGGTTTCATCGTCATTTAGTCGATATATTTCCAAAAATGGATCTGACTTACTAAAGAGATCCTGCATAAATATAAAGAGAGACAGATTAAACAGGTTGAGTTATTCAAATTTTTACTCAGCAAACAAACTGGCAACAGATTCATAGAGATTATAAGAACAATAAATGTGACTGGTAATTTTACACTGCTTGTCTATTTTACATTTGCCCCCTTTGTTCATGGCCATAACAAATCAACTGATGAAAACGAATCTGAAACTCTAATTTTAATATGGTGTCTCCAATACAGTCTCCAGAAGAGCAGCCACTGATTGTTATGTCAATTGATTCTTCAGGGCATGAAATTCATGATTACTGTGTCTGTGTGGGGGGGAGTTGGGGCGGGTGCACAGAGGAGCGAATTAATACCACATTTCTCGCCACATTAGCCAGATAGAGCTCCACAGGGACATGAGAGAGGTAGCATCCACTTTTTGTCGTTATGGCAACCATAACAATATGGTGGTGTTGGCACACACATCGTTGTGTATATCGCATCAAAAACAGTAATGTTACTTGGTACAGTTTTCATAGATCATCATCTAGCAGTAGTAGGAAATAATTTACTGCACAAATGCACCATTGCCCCTGTTAGATAAACTGCTCTAATTGTAATTGTTTTTCACTGCAAGGATCTGCAATATGATGTATGTAAGTAAATAATAGGGCGGATCTCCATTAACATAAAATCTGACAGTGTAATGGGATCCTTAAAGTCATCACAGTGCCAGACAGATTCATATTACGATAGTAGGCTAGTAATTAATCTGTCTGAACAGTTGACATTCACCATGTATCTTTCAACCTCTAACCCATTAACCCAATCTTTCTTTCTTATCACCCTATTATTTTAACCTCTCTCATGCATGTATGCATGTACTGTATGTATCAATCTTTCTGTCTGTCTGTCTGTCTAACGGTCTAGCTATCTATCTGTACAGCAGGGGTGAGCAGTCATGCATCACAGAGAGCCAATGGTACACTGGTTTTTATTTCAGCTAAACATAACCCCAGCTAATTAACACAATCAAGGAGGGTGGATAATTAGTATAATCAGCTGGTGTAGCATTTGATTGGAATGAAAACTTTTGCCCCTTGACAGCACTTGATTGTACACCGTCCTCTAGGGGTAATCTAATTAACATTTAACAGTCAAAGTGGTTAGCTTGTGGACAGAAATCTCATTGGGACTGCTGAACTGTTTGCAACACAATAAATCTCACAGCATTTCAGCAACTGTTTGAATGTACAATAAATAGCCCAAATAGCAGGAACATTCAAATTTCACATGCAAATAAAATGTCTACATTTCTAAAATGTCTTTTCTCTGTATAAATGTAATGGATATTTGTTTAGAAATGTACACATGCCGTATAATTTCTAAGGTATATTAATGATATTATTATTATTATAGGTATCTTATATTATCTTGGACAACTTGGGCTAAGCTTGGTGCTAGCGAGAGACTTGGCATCACAGCGGTAAACATCGATGTTACAGGGGTCACGCTGCCTTGTCGGCTGAAATACAGAGTGTTTGCCCTGAGCTGTGCGGGGCAGGGGCAGAGAAAGTCAGTGATGTCCACACTGTCAAAGTCTCAAGCCAAACTCCCATGCTAGCAATGGAAACATACCATCCTTTCAGATAATTCAGCAAGAGAATAGTGATGAGAAATGTAGTTTTCGTATAAATATTAACAGGACAGAAAAGGGAAAGTGGGAGTAAAAGAGAGGGGTGTTTAAGTGCAGTAACTCAGGGACGCTGGTAGGTTGTTGGTGCTTTGCGTGGGGGCATAGAGAGCATTACATTAGCACATCATCATTGTCAAGGGTTGGAAAAGAGAGAGATCAGTCACTGGATTAAATAAAAAGTAATCAAATGATTTGATATTGCCTTTCACGTCTCCTACCTTATCATCCAGCTTTTTGGCACAGAAGAAAAGCTCTACATATCCATTGTTGCCAGATATTTCTTCAGCATGCACCTGAAAATAAAACAGACGTTATTATCGGTGACATTTTGTTTTCATGGTCAGTTTTGACTTTGCAACATTCCCACATTTAATATAAAAGCTACAAAGAAATGTGATGCTGTGAGATGCATGAATTAATTGAGATATGTTATATCATCAGAATGCACATGAAGAGGTGAGTCTGTAGAAAATATTATGCTGTTATGATGACCCAGTATTCATGAGATATTGTTTATGTTTAAGGTATGCCATACAGTATGTTGCACGATTTTCCACTTCCCACCGTAAAAGTAATTTACAGTGATAGGAACAGCCTGTGACTGTACTGTGTCCAGTGATTGTGTAACAAATTTACCGCAATGAAGGGAATGATGCTTTACACCGCTTTGCCAGAGGGAGGTGTTTGGAGATTTACTTGCCTCAGTTGCCTCAGTGAGTTTCATTACACGTTAATGATTTGAAACATATAATTCTCTTGCATTTTGTTTTCTGCTGCATGCAGTGACCTTCGAACCCCATAATGTAAAGGGACATACCGTGATGGTGGATTTCCCTGCATACTTTCCATACTTTAACAACAAAGGCTTCACCATCTTCTTTTGGGCCACGATCTACAGAAAACACGCAGTATACTGTGATGAATAGGATGCTATACTTGAGCCCTTAAACAGTAAACATTGTAAAAGGATATGAGTAATCAATGCCACTTTATAGACACGAGTACTACATATTGTACCTGTATAGTGTTTAATATGGCTACATAACATTGACAATTAATGAGTAAGAAGACTTATGAGGCATCAAGAACACCCAATAGATATAACTACAACAGTACTTAACTGCTACTGACACTGCAAACACACTCCAAATATGGCTTTTAATATTCTCTCGGGATTGTCACATGCTGCACATTTTTGTGCAGCATGTTTAGGAACTACATGCTGACATGGTTTTATTAGACTTTCACTCTGCCTACCTGGCCTAGTGTACACTCCACCCCACCCAGGAAGTCATCGTCACGCGCCCCAATACTGTGCGTGCCATGGATGTCGTACACCTCGAATCGCAGCTTCTGCACCTCCTCAAAGTAGTAGTCTAACATGAAGACCTTGGCAAAGACTGGGTGCAGGTTGCTTTTGATCACCTCTGTCCGGTCCAGCTAGATTCAAACCAAAAGATAAACAAAGTGGGTTTAGTGGACACTTTCTGTGACTGTGTTAATTTAGCAAACTCAAACTACATAAAATGATATAACACAACTATTGGTATGTTTCTTGATATAAATATATTAATTATTTAAGCAACTACTTTTTTGTTCCTAGGAAATGTCTATTTTGAGCAGCATCAGAGCAATTATCATTACAACTCTGCTATGAGAGTGGTACAGCACATTTGAGGTTTCTGACGTCTAAGCTTAGGATACACAAAGGATCCGTTCTTGTTGCTCAATGCCTGGCATGTCTAAGCTTAGCTGTCTTAGGTCCCATCTGCTCCTAATGTCAGAGCTGTCATGCGGACGCAAAGAATGTGAATGTATTGGACTTTTGGTGTTAAAGGTGCACTCCACGATCACTTCTTAGCGTCACAAGGACCCCAGCCTGCTTTAAAACACAACCGTGTGAGTGCGAGAATAGCATTCAGGTGTGGGAGGGGCTCACGCTGTCACTGGGTTTCAACAAATCTGCATTGTTGTTTCAGATTCAAACTACCAAGATGAGTGCTCCTCCCACAATCACGCAATTGCCTTTCCAAAACAGCATTGCTGATTATTTTGGGGTTCTGGGGGTGCTCCAAAGCGATCGAGGAGTGTCCCTTTAACTGAAAAATACACAAGAAATAGTCCACCTGGATTGTTTTTGTGAGGGAGGGCCATGCACTCACAGTCAAACCAATAAAACAATGTTTTTTAATGCTGGTTTTAACCACAAGGGTAATTATGGACACAAAATCTAGGAGTATCTCTTTAACTTTTAACCAAGAGAGAGCTCTTACCATAACAGCAATTCAGATTACTGAGATTGTGACTATCACAATGTAACAAAGACATGTCAAGATCTATAGTAGAAATGCTGGCATAGACATGTTTCCTCAGCTTCATACTCTGCTATTCATTATTTTTTTATGATCTCTCTCTTCCTCTCTTAGAGCCATCTGGATGGACAGATTTGAGATGAGTCTGATAAATCTGTTTGTTGATAAGAGCTAATCAGAGTTACACAAGGATTAGCTGTGCTGCAGCCAATGTGATGCCTGATTTTTGTTGGTTGTCGGGCTGGAGAGCACTGACACTATTGTAGCTTGAATATAACCATTTACACTGTGCAGTGTATAGTTTAAAAAGGCAAGGCACGAAACAGGAAAGATGGGTTTTTTTGCTCCAACGTTTGCTGTTGGCTCACAGGTGCTAATAAATGGTATTTTATTTATTGAAATAGGGTTGACTTGTTTTATGCTAAGAGAATAATGCAAACAATAGTGCTTTTAAGATGTCACCAGAAAAATTAGTGGCATGAGTTAATTTAGCTACTTATAAACATTATGCATATTTTGCCCTCCAGTACAGAAGCTAATGGTGGGGAAGCAGTTTAAGTACTGTACAATTTGTATATAGGCTATAGTATACAGTACAATAGTTGCTTTGTTCATACTTTATATTAAACAACGGGAGATATGTATAATATATAAGGACACATTTGCGACCCAACAAGTCACACTCTAGGCTTTTTGTACTGTACTGTATTTAGATTTCACAAAAAACTGTATGGTTTAATTAACAAAGAAACAGAGGACCTCTTGCCCACGCTTCAGACCAGTAAAGGTTTTAGAGGATGTAAAAGTATTCAGGTAATTTCTGTGTAGAACACAACTATGTACCAGAGACTGATCTCATCGTTTACATGGCGTTGTGTGCTTTGTCCCTGTAATTCTATACTGCTGAACAAGCAGTACAGAACTGACCGTTTTACTTCCTTGTCTAGTACAGGCAGAGAATGCGTACTCTTCTTGAGCAAGGGCAATAGGTTCTGGAAATGATATGAGAACATTTATATATGATTTATGTGGCTATTCTCTAAACTAGAATCCATAAGAGAGATCCTGTAGATCAATAGGGGAAATTTCTAGGGGAAATTTCTAGGGAAAGCGATAAAATAAGACAAATCTACATCTTATCCATGGTTTTTTACAGATATCTTGTAAACAGGTGCCGGTGTTTGGATAATAGGAGTATGATTAAGGATTCATCCTTAAGTATGACATTTTACACACTGCAGCTGCTTGATCTTAAAATGTTAAGCAAATGTACTTAAATGTGATTCAGGAGGAATGACTCACCTTTATGCAAGTCTTTCTGGGTAACAACTGTATCCTTTAAAATACGTGTTACTATGGTTTGGGACATTTTAATTACTGGGAGAGATGTTGAGAAATGTTCTCATTAACATTATAAAATAAATCCAAAAAAACAATGTAATTTGTTTGGCTATGTAATATTGCTAGAATAAAGTAGTAAATATCACTTCTCACTTTAACCATGGATCTGATCCAAATTTGATACTAACTCTCTCTCGCTCTCTCTCTCTCTAAAAAAAAAAGACAAGACCAGAGCGTACCTCAGTCCATTGTCCTTGGGTTTGCACCATTAAGATGACACAGGGGTCGGACTTATTGAGTGTATCTCGGTCAAGCAAGGCTTTGCAGGAGACCCGCAGCTCGACCTTAGAGACACATGTAGCAGGGCCACTGAGGCCAGCGGCTGGGGAGGTGGCCTCCTGAATGTCATTCATCCTGGCTCAGGGAAAGGGGAGCTGCCAACCAGAGAAGCTAGATGCGAGCTGTTGATAACTGAAAAATGCAGTTAATGGTTGACGCTTCCCAGAGCCCCCTGACAGAGCACAGGGTGATTTGATCGTTTTACAGAGTCTCAGGAACACAAAAGCTGTTGCTGCTTGTCAATGCTCTCTTGTTGAAAAGAATATCATCTCACTTCCGTAAAAAAATGTTGGACAGGAGGACACGGAGAGGGTTGGGTTGCAGTTGGAAGATTGTTGATTAGATCACTGGGAAGATAAATTGAGGTTGATCAAATTTAATGATCATTGGTCTCGTATGAAAAGGAGTTATGTGACACACTCAAAGCTATATACACACAGATACATTCACTATACCTGTCTGTGAAAATCAAATAAACCTTTCCAATGTGAGGTCCTCAAGATAAGATCAAGACGTTAAGGTTAAGGTGTGTGGATAATAAAAAGTTTTCACTTCGAGTTAGCCTAAGCACAAAAAATAATAGCCGAAGTTGCTTTTTCCTTCTTCTTGTAGAAGATTTACAGCCGACTAAAATGTATGCATTTAAACTGATGACGATAGAACGCTTTCAGAACCACGGACAGCGCCTGTGGTCCGAAACACCCACAGTAGCCTACATAGCTTAAAGCTGAGTTATGAATGATATTCTACTTTTACAAAACCAAAACTTGTGGTGTAGGCTAAACATCTCCTGATAAAGCAACACAGTTTTGCTATCGGCAAAATGAATCACACAAGTTATGTCATGCAAGCGATATAGGCTAGCGCAAAGACTAGGCTACTCTTCAAACGTTACTAGGCTAATCGTTAAATATAAACCGAGCGATTTAGATTTGCCACCCTTGAAAACCTCAACATTCTAAAACAAGCTGTCGGTTTGTTTCATAATTAGCCTATATGCGTCGAAAAATTACACTGCTACTTTCACTAAGATTCTGCAACCTAC
Source organism: Percopsis transmontana (assembly GCA_025447815.1). Lineage (NCBI taxonomy): Eukaryota > Metazoa > Chordata > Actinopteri > Percopsiformes > Percopsidae > Percopsis > Percopsis transmontana. Next base: position 27,744 of record JAOEHI010011499.1, read on the forward strand.
ATGCGTTTTCAAATTGAAGCACACTACAGTAGCCTACACTCATGGTTGTCATGAAAATAAAATCCTACTGAAGATCTGCTTTATAGTCAGAAAAACAAACTCTCAAAAGGTTTTCCTACCTGTCGTAGTTGTTAACACTTTGAAACACTTGTTCAGTCCTCATCCAGAACACAATGGTTGATTTTTCCCAAACTAATTGGTGGAATGATTAGGAAGGGAGGCGCTCTTGGCTTGTAAAGATGGGGAGTGGATGGTTCGGCTAGTGATGTAACGTTTCACATGATTCAGGACTCGATTCTTCGACTATTCAAAAACTAAGCATAAAAGTGCAAGCTAATCTGGCCATAAATAATTTCAAAAGAAAAATAGTTTCAAATATATTTACATAAAGGATAATAACATTTACAAAGTGGCCCTAAGAAACATTATTTTGTATTCACCAAATGCAATATGTACACCAGCATATTCAAGACAACACAAGACTGAAAGCCAATTTATTGGTATCCATTTGTCCCAAAGTTCTCAATTATAACCAAAAACACTATACGGTCCATTTAAATAAAATCACAAACAAAGAAAACAGAAACGTAAGGTAACTATTTAGAATGTAGGTTGAACTGATTCCCCTAATCAGCAGCCAAACCTTGCAACAGGAACATTTTAGAACATGTCTTGATAAAGCACATTCTATAAGAGCCAAGCAATCTCTCAGAGCAATGAATGCACATAAACATGCTTGGCACAGAAAAAAATACGTAGATGTATTATTCAATTATTCATGTAGGATTTACTCATTTGAATGACACACAGAATATACTGTATGTTACATAATATTGTTTTTACATATTGTTTTTACATTAACCTTTTAGCTGTCCACCCACGATGTATTATTTCCGCATATGTAATTGGAGACATTGCATAACATTATTCTGTAGATTGTGGTCCTGATAATGAAATGCTTAAACTTTCAACAAAGCCAACAATTGGATGACTGAGTGATGAAAACGACAGAAACTAAACAGACAAACATAGAAGCTATAAAAAGCTATAGCTATAAAATTATAGTGATACATATGTTAGAGGATAAAAAACAATGGAAACATTAGAATTTAATTAATCTTCATTTACTTTTGGGCTTGTGATAAACAGTGATTTAAGTGTATTTAACAAAAGTAAATATGATTACTATTACACCTTAATCTGGAGCCTTGGGAGATTTTGTAAAACTGAAATTGTTCTTAAAATAAAATAAAATAAAATACCATACAGCACTGCTGTGCGATTAAAGAGGATGATTCTTTGAGAGTAGGGGGGGACCATTTGAGAAGCTCTCTACTTGTACTGTATATGGTGTTCTGTTCTGCTCATAACCAAATGGCAGCTGAAAAGGAGGTCAATCAAATTTAAGCAGAGATGCCAACAGCATGACAAAACATTTGGCTTCATCTTTTCTTATTATTTGCTCTGTTGAGCGGATCACCATGTTGTGAAGACCACATCACCTTCCCCTAACAATAGGCAGCTCATTATGAGGACACCTTCATGGATTAACCTCCCAAAATTGACTACAGGGACGCTAAACTACATGTTACTCTTAGTTTCCTAACACTGCCATCATCTTAAATCAATGTTTTGCTGCTAATTATTTTGTCCCGTCTCTTTTTCCATGGGAAATCCAGCATTAGTAAGAAACATGCGCTGCGGCACACACCTGAGCCCTATTAACGCATAGCCCTTAGCAAAAGCCATCTGCTGCTTCAAATGCAGCTCAGCACCTCACAGGACATTCTACCATTTAACCATTGCATATGTATTCAGAGTTATTCCTTCTGTTTATGCCTTATGGGTCTATACACCATCCCATCTCCCCAGCCAGACTTTACCATATGTCTTTGGGTTATTGACTGTAAAAGGCTTATATGAAATGATAGCCCCAGCAAGAAGGGATTCTCCCATCATCTCACAGAGCAGCACAAAGCTGATGGCAAATGGCCTATAATAGCTCTGGTATACGTCTGTAACTTCATACTTAATTTCTACCACAGGCTCCCTTGAGCAAATAGGTATTTTTGGCTTCAAAGACTTGCATGTGAGGTTTTTTGGAAAAACTCCCAAAAAGCTATTGATCATGAAGTCTTCTTTATCGGTGATGGCTACTAGAATATTCCACTAATCGTAATCAATCATTCTAATTGATTGATCAAAAGATTTTGCTCCAGAAATACCCTTATGGGGGTCTTCCTCAGTCCCTACTGACTTTGCGTTAGTGACCTACAGAAGTGCAGCTGGTCAAGAATGTTTCACGTCACTCCTGAGCAGATATGCTACAGACAGAGCATAATGGGGATGCAATTCAAATTATAGACACTAAGTGGCTACACCTGTGACTATTTTTACACAAAATATTCCAGTTGTCACACATATTCTGAAAAAGTGTTCAAAATGTGCTGCATAGGCCTACATGCTCCTAAAACCCTAAGTATATATACACATCCCAAAGCCTTATTTAGAATATACATAAGAATATGATGTTTGCGCAAACCATATATTCTAAATATTGTCATATTCACAATAACAGTGGGATATGCCTACATATATGTGCATGTAAATGTACTCAATTATCCCATTATGGAAGCATATTTAAATTGTTCTGGTACCAGAACCAAAACACACATAACCAAAACAAAAGGTAATCGATAAAGAAGACCCTCCAGGTTTTTAAGTGAGAATATATTGCATAGTGGTCAGAGAAAGTCGTGTAGATCCTGGACTACCTGCAGAGTGCAGACATGGACTAATGTGAACCATTCTAGAAATAGGATCTGGTCCCTTGGATAGGTTTTCTTTGGTTAACCTCTTCTTGCCCTAGAGATGGACTAGCTATGTGAGCATTAACCACTATTTGCCAGGAGCCTGACAGCTTGCCCAATTTATGCTCAAACTAATCGAAAGCATCACTAGAAACAGATCAAAACTTTCTCACATAGGGGTCTCACTATCATATAATATCAGATAGGGGTCTCACTCATATCAGATAAAAAAGGAGCATATTACTTATTTTATAAATTCGTTTTAGAGCCTAACTACATTCATGGTTGGAAATCTAGTGACACCTACTGGTATTATCTACAAGGCACACAAATAAAAGGTTCATGCAGCATAATTATGACTGTCATAACTGTAAAGACAAAGTTAATTTAAAAGGCTGGCTGATTAAACATTCTCAGGTTGCAGGCAGACCATTTTGCTATTGACATTTTCTATAGTTCAATGTATTTAGCAGACGTTTTTATGCAAAGGGGCTTGATTCTCTAATTGCACTGTACCGGAACAAAATTAAATCAAGGAAATGGTATCACCGGCTGGTGTTCCATTTGCTGGATATGGCTATTGTGACAGCCGGGCTGCTGGACAGAAGAGATTGTGATGGCACTGGATTAAGAAAGAAGGAGCAAATGAGGCTCTAGTCATAGATTGCCAACGGCCTACGCAGAAGTGGAAAGAGCCTGGAGCGCAAGAAAAGTCGTCCCAGTTCCACAATTGCTGGATTAGGAAGCGAAGAAGAGGGGTGACCCGCTGCACCCATCTCAATCCCTGATGTGCACCTGGACACCACAGCTCACTGGATGATCATGATTTACAAGGGGAGATGTAAGGTTCCAGGATGCAATGGTACTCCTAAAGTCAAGTGCCAGAAATGTGATATCCACCTGTTTCACATCCACCAGCAACTGCTTCCTGAGGTTCCACAAAGAATAGTGATTTTGTTGGGAATTGTTTCAGTCTCTTTTTTCAAAAGCACATTGATGACATTCACACAAACAGAAACACATGTATACTAATAGCCCCTATAAACACGCCCACTTGTGCAGACACATATTTGATTATGAAATACTGGTATGAAAATGAACTTGATATTTCTTAAAACAAAAAATTATATTTTGCATAAATTGCTTTTTTTTCACTACATACAGAAAACCTTGGCATTTTACTACTTTTATAGCACATTGTGGCCTTAAGGCAACAAACCAATTTCTGGTGTGGGGGGACACTTTATGATTGATAACAGGGACATCCAAGCTCCTAAAAAGTGGGGTGAAATATTTTTCGCCCAAAACAAATTTTAATCATGCCAGAGGGCTAATTGCAAGTGGCTTTGGATAAGAGTGCCTAATGCTGTAAATGTAATGCAAGTGTAAAATGAAAATGCTGAAATAGCTTAATCCTTTTAAAGAGTCCTTAGTGCAGGGGAGAAAGATGAGGTAGTTCAATGGCAAAGGTACCACAGTGAATTAACAGTCTAAACAGCTTTATGTACTTCACCAAGCAGTTATGAATTGTTTGTTCTACTGTATCCCACAATAGCTGTTCTAAAGCATTTCCCGACACAGATAATACTATTTTACAGCTCATGCCTTTAATAGTTTGAAACACCTTTAGCCAGTGGGAAAGATTACAAGCCACCTCAACTCAATATGAAATATACACTCACCTAAAAGATTATTAGGAACACCATACTAATGTGTTTGACCCCCTTTCACCTTCAGAACTGCCTTAATTCTACATGGCATTGATTCAAGAAGGTGCTGAAAGCATTCTTTAGAAATGTTGGCCCATATTGATAGGATAACATCTTGCAGTTGATGGAGATTGTGGGATGCACATCCAGGGCACGAAGCTCCCGTTCCACCACATCCCAAAGATGCTCTATTGGGTTGAGATCTGGTGACTGTGGGGG
>JAOEHI010011509.1:0-32478 GCA_025447815.1 Percopsis transmontana
CACACACACACACACACACACTTCATAACACTAAACAGTACTGAACACCATTGCAGGTAAAGAAGAACTGTAGCCCCGTTAGTCCACTGTTCATATGTTGTACTAATCATGGGGTTATAATGGGGTATTTAGGAGGTCCAAGTGCTTCATGATTAACCCCTAATGTAAATGTAGTATAGTCTAGCCCATGTGGTCCAGACGATTTCAACAAGGCACTTGACATCATCCCTGTCCAAGTGTAGTGGACAATTATCACAGATACCTTCAGATAGTTTGGCTTACAACTAACCATCTCCATGCACGACAAATCAAACCTGTTTGTTGATTTGAAAAAGCAAGAAGGTAACAAATAGGTAATTTCTCTAAAGGAGGGTCATTTTCTTATGCTTGCTGATAACTATAACAATTACAGCTTTAAATGAATATGTGAATAACAACAAGAAGCTGGTTAACGGATTTGTAATGTCAAGGTATGAAATGTCCTCTGAAAGTCTTACTTTGTCTTGCCAGTGCCAGCGTTTCACTGCTTCATGGTATCTTGTCCTTGTAAAAGTAACCTAAACACAGCCGAAAAACAGATTGAAATACATGTTCTGAAAAATTAAACATGAAATTGATTATTTTTGGCGACACTTACCATTGTGTATAAGGGAACTATTGTCTGTGGCATCAGGAAGTGCAGGATGTTAACAAGGTGTTTCCGGAGGCGGAACCATTTGGAATTGACGTGAGCCCGCATCTACAACACAAAACAGTAGTTCTGTTAGTGAAATCAACTTTCAAATACATGACTCAATTTAAGTACCAAGTGTACAGTTCACAAGGAACTGGACAATGTTCATATGTTCATTGTTCAATGTTCATATGTGCAGTTCACAAGGAACTGTACACTTGGTACTTAAATGGTACTTAAATCGAGTCATTCAGCGTAATTTCCTGTTACAGCATACATTCCTCTGTCATACTGTTCACACCTCAACCAGCTATTGAGTTAATCAAACCCGATGACTTTTCTTCAACTTTCTAGGGTAACTACAGCCAGGAGATAAATTTAGCGCTGCGATCAAATGTAGCGACTCCTACTGGGTTGTTTCCTGTGAGAGTCTTGAATAGGAATTATAGCGACACATAGGCCAATTACTACTATTGTGTTTAAAGGGGTTTCCATGGGCAGACAGCCAGGCGACCACCTATCAGTCGATGGATATTGTACAATTGTCTTCATATTTCTTGTTGCCAGATTATCAGAAGAGGAAAGTATTGTAACCAATGCTCCTAATCAGATGGTTATGGATTATGGGCTGGGTGGGACGCATCATGTTCCCTATTTATAATAAAGTGTCTGAATGTTTACACAGAGCAGGTTACATTGCACTCTGTCAATCATTTCAATCATACCCCAGATAATGATTTTGAAAATAATCAACAATTAGGCAGAAACCCCCATGAGGAATTGACTGGAAACAAGATGTTACAGTATCTTCTTTGTGTAGTGTGATACAAAATCGGATAGGTTTTACAAAGTAAATCTGATAATTAACAGGTGAACATTACTTCAATGTAGTTATACATGGCCAGGTCTGCAATGGCGTGGTCATCTGGAACGCGCACTCGAGTGTACTCTGGCAGTACGACGCCTGTAAGAGACAAAATATGAAGATAAATCAATTGGACAGGCCTATAAAATGATCAAATGATCGTTTGCTTTGCCGTTTATTACATCTTATATGTTCTCAACTTATTTGGAATGTACTTACTGAAGTCCTCGTTGAACTGATCCATTATCTCATCAAACACAAGGCAGTCCTCAAAGCCCTGTGGAACACAAATATTGGAGATAAACAAGTCTGCCATGATCTCTTTTCATCCCTTTGTCCTCCTGTATTTACTTACAGCATTCATGCCTTGCCCGTAGAAGGGCACGACAGCATGGGCCGCGTCGCCCATTAGCACACATTTGTCACCAATGTGGTACGGGGAGCACTTGACAGACACCATGGCCTGGGCAGGTACCCGGAAATAGTCCCTCTTCAGAGCATCACTAGAAATGAGAGGGGGACAAATTGGTACGATCCTGCTAGGAAGGAGATGCTGGCTAATCACAGAGAAGTGTTTTAAAAGCTGTTTTGAATTAGGCCTACTTTAGCTGATTGGACCACTTCTTGAGGAAATACTGATGAGTCATCCTGCACTTGTGACCGTCCAATTAAATGATCTTTACATTCGTAGGCAATATGTAAGTTATACGGTAACATCCTAAACGCTATTGGCTATTGGAGAAACAAGTCAATACCGCTGACATGTCCTGCCACCTGTTACACACACTGTTCCTCAAATTGAACAGCATCGCTACGACATGCCCCTATAGCTCTGTAATTTCACAGACCTGGATGCTGTTGTAGCTGACTGCATGGTGGGAAATGAAAGATGGATTGCCAAATGGTGCGCGAGATTATTGGAAGATGGGGGAGGGTGGTAGACAGAAATTATGGAAGGATGGACAGAGGGAGAGAAGGATCAGGTCACTTACGCTCCTATTAGTGGTATGGCGTCTGGAAAGTATTTCTGGAAAAACTCAATGACTTTCTCTCCGGTGGTGATCTTCTCAAACTCATCAAAGGGCATAAAGAGGGTGCAGGTGAAGGTTTTGTCCTGACATGGAAAATAGACACCTGAGTTGCTTTCCTCGTTCTGCCAAATTACATTTAAAGGATTAGTGTGTATTTATTGGCCTGCAGGGCAGAGTTACTTTTGTGTTATTTTGGCCTATTTTATGAACAATTTAACTAATGACTACTGTCCTTAACCTTTTTAATCACAAAAGGATTTGTAATCACACGGACAACCACGGCTTCAGGTAAATGCCGACCACATCGGTCGTATATTTATTCCAATAATCCACTGGATAGGGGTTATCGGTATCCTCCGCCAGCCTGTAATGCTGGTATGTCTCCCGTGTGCTCCCGTGCTCCTTTACTAGGAAACAGGTGAATCATAGGTTGCCCACACCTGTTCACCAATTCCCCAGTCCCGTGAACCACACCTCCCCACATTGCCTCCCACACACACAGAGCCGAACCACACACACACCTCCACAGTGACTAATCATGAACATATAATAACCAGTCTGTTGCAGCGTTACTGGAGGATCCAAGTGCAAGGAGACGCGAAGACAAAAATGCAGTCAGGTAACATCTTTCCTTGAGGCAGAATCGTAGTCGGGGTGTACTGGCAGGGTTTGGCAACAAGGAGTGTTCACCATGGCAGAGGTACAAGAGGATAAGGCACAAGAAACACTGCGAAACAACACAAGCAACGAAACACAAGGGCCTGGAGAACATGAAAATAACCTAGCCCTGAATTAACAAGAACACAGGGTTTAAATACAGGGGAGAACAGGTGAAAACAATAGGTGACACAAAGCAATGAGGGAGACAGAAAACACAGTGGAAAAGATGAATGGAAGGGAAGGTGTTGGAATGCCATTATCTGCCCAGTAACCCAGAGTTATTCGACACCATCAGGAAGGGGCCCCCTGAGGACCACTTAGAGGAGTGTCTCTGTATGTTTGCGTACCCTTGGGTGGTGTGGCCTTGTCTGACAGTGTGAATGCACTCCATAGGGTCACTGACATACCCCCACCTCGCTAAAGAGGGCAAAACTGCTGTGTTGACTTAGCCAAGCACAAACATCACTGTCATAAGGGAGAAAGGAAACAAACTGGAGAGTAGAAAAGACAGAAAGCAATGTGATTAGCCCAAAAGCCCAAAGGTAACTGCAAGTAGTTCATGCTGGTGGTGAGTAGGCCTTGACCCTTGATGAAGGAGTCTGCTGGCTTTGGGGAGTTCTGAGGTGAGGAGGAGGCTAGTTCTCCACAAAGATGTCTGGAGATGAGGATAATTAACTGTGTGGCAACCATGGCCTGAATTTCCCTGTTTATACTGTATATGCAGTTTTGGACATTTTAATGAAGTCTATATTCTATTTATAAAATTACACTTTATTTTAGGAAAATTAAGTAGAGCCACATTGACAGAATACAGGTGATTAGTAAACTTGTAGACATTCACATTTAGAGTGCATCGTTTAAATAACAGACAAGACAGGAGTCAAGAAACAGTACTTCCCACTCACCAAGTTAGGCAGTGCTATCATCATGAAGGTATTTCGTGGCCAGATGTGTAAGAAATTTGGCTTCATGGCAAACTGATGCCAAAACAAAACCAACAGAATCAGAATTAGACTGCGCAGATTATGATGGCAGCACTACTAGTTTGAGAGATACACTGAGGGACGCTGCAGAGGCACAACGCTGGACTGACCTCTCCGTCGAGGGGAGGGATGGTGAGCTCCAGGTAGCCATGCGGGATATATGTCTGGCTGTAGTCATAGCGGCTGTGTCGAAAGAACTTTTTCCGGGTGGCAGAGAAGGCGCCATCACAGCCCACGATAAGATTCGCCGTGATCTCCTCCATAGAGCCATCCGACCTGAGAAACATAGAGCAGCAGTGAGAAGTTTACGTTTTTGCATTTTTACTTTTTCAGTATGGGGAAATGTGGAAAGAATTACTGCCCCAATATGTGCCCGAGAAACTGCTACACAGCATGGTGTTCTATAGATTTCTAGCCACTGGGGGGCAGAGTGATGCATTTGCGGAACCCCAGACCACTCACACATACGGTACAGTACATGGGTTGTGTGCCTGCCTGTGCCTCAGCCAATGTGGCATGGCATGGTCATGTTCCATGGGACTTATAAAGGACACAGGTCAAATTAAAAGTCTGAATAAATGTATCTGATGTATGTACTCACTGAGGCAATTATTGCAAAGCCACAGTATTAACACAGAAACATACAAAGCCTCTGTGAAAAATGATTGACGCATGCAGTCAAATTTAGCGTCAAATTAAGGTTCACACGTTGAGCTTAAAATCAATAACAGCCTGTCCCCTAATTAAACAGGTCTATTGTTCACTGTGTAATTATGCTTATTCCCACAACTGGAGGTGTTTCGCTGCTAATGTGGTTGTAAAATGTCCCTTACATTTACCTGAATGATATCCAATTACAGACTTACCTAAAATGTCACACAAAGGATTGTGTTTATTACCGTTTATCACACATGCTCAGATGTATTAACACTGACAGCATATAATTAATATAGCAACAATTTAAAGAGGACAGGGACCCGATGTTCAGATTAGCCTTTTCATACAATGTCCCATCATTCATTGTGTGTGTGTGTGTGTGTGTCTGTGAGTTGGCTAACCATTTACCGAGCAAAGGTCATTAGCCCACTTTCAGTACTCCAGTCCAGAAGTTTATGGTCAAAGTTCAACTTTGCATTTGGATATTTCTCTGCCTCTTTTGTAACAGAAAGAAACTATTACTTAAAGATTTTAACATCGCACATGCATAAATGACGGCAGTCTGTAATATAGACAATGTTATAGACATTGTATAGAGATTCTTCACACATTATTGTTATAAAAAAGACACTGGATCTAGCTAGCAGGAACCAAGTTACATTACTCTGAGCTGGGTCTGACTTCTTGCTAAGTAAAACTTATATACATATATACACACAATCAATCCTAGGGCAGTCACAATTATGACATTTAAGTTGACAAATAATTTTCATACAATTAACTGCAAATAAGAATTAAGTATTTAGATTTGATATATTTCATATTATCCTGTAAATTATAAATATATAATATATAAAAGGTATTCTAAACATGAAAGTTCTTTACCTTAATAACAGCATTCAATTTACAAATGTTTTGACATGTTTGTGATTGCGCCATCCTTCCATGAAATAGTGGTGATAGGCCTACCAATCAGTGTAAACTATTTGACTGTTTGTCGAAAGGTTAAATGCAGTCTCATAGTCCAGCATAGTAAACAGAAAGGCACCCATAAACGCACCCATGAATCCAGTTAATATCAGAAACCTGCATCTAGCCTATGTATTATCACTAACCCTACCCCTGGAAGATTTATTACAAGGCAAGATAAGAGTCTGGCATTCCCTAAATAATTAGTTTTTGAGCACTTTAAAGACAAAGTTGGGAAGTACACAAGGAAAAACTTTTTTTAAGTTAAGGCTAATTTCAGCCAAATGGTAGAAAGAAAGAGACATGTACAGTAGAAATGGCAGATTCGAGTCTTTTTAAAGATTCAAATCATTTCACTCCTAGGTGTGTTCAAAAGGCAAAAGGCTTCTTGCAGATTTTTAGAACTGCTAGACATAGTTTAAATTTAATTCATAATTACATTTAATTTTCTGTTGTGCTGATAATTATGAAATACAATATTATGTTCTGCAGCAAATGTCATAAACCTTGCTGAAACAATGTTCAACTTGTTGTACACAGTAGTGCAGCTAAATGCAGCTAAGAGATGGCTTGAGAGTCAAAATAAAGCATTTATGATCTTACCTGTGAGTAGCTCTTTATTGAGATTGGCTCGGTCTACTGATAGAATGTACTGAATCCCAATAAATATGTCAGCACAGTAGGATGATAAATAAAGAGAATAAAAAACAGAAGCAAAGCATTGCAATGAGGAAGGGAATAGAACTTAGTCTCAACCAAAACAAATCTCCCAATAAAAAAAATACTATTTTCAGTTCCCCCTTGTGACCATATCAGTTACTCTTCACTAGCCTAATGTTACTACAATGTAAGCACAGTAACACTGCAAAACCATACCACCAATAAATGGTTCCATTTGGTGCGGTGCCGGGTGTCAAGGGTTAGTGCAGGAGTATCAACCTAAAATGCATGTGTTTTGGTGTGTATGATCAGGTCCATCCAATACAAATATCTTTGTCAGTAAGTCATCTGATCACAAGCCAATTTTTTGATGTTTTTATTGAGGAGTTCTTCTGACTATTTTGAACAAGTGTATTTTATACACATGATGGAATAGGATTAGCCATTACCTGTCTGACAAACTAAATGCTCCTGCTGTCATGTCACTGTTAGTAATAACCCATATTCCATTCACCTGGCCCAGGTTTGTGCTCTCACGCCCAGTCCAATTATCCCTCATCTCACACACCTGGTTTCTCTAGTATTTATTCCCCGTCCCCCTGCACATCGACACCAGGTTGTGCTTCGGTTTTCAGTGCCTTTCTCGCGTAACTCGACCAGCTATTCCGTTCCCGATCTTGCCCGTGACTCGACCCCGTTTCCTGCCTGCCGTCTTTCCCCCATTATTCTTCCTGCCTGTTTTCTAATGTCGTCTCTGACTTCTCCCCTTGTACCGATCCCCTGCCTGCACCACTACGACACTGCCCGCCGTCTTTGAACATTTAATAAACAACTCTTTTGGGTGTTAACATTCTCTCTTGTCCAAGTCTGCATTTGGGTTCTACTTACCTCGTCCTGCAACACGATAGGGGTGACTTAGCTCAGTTCTCTCCTTAAAGTATGTTGAGTGTGTGGACATACAGTGTAATTAAATATTTACCTGGCCTTTCTTGCCATAAGGGATTGGCGTACATTTTCCACTGAGAGAATGAATCATTCTGGCATGCATAGGGATTCCCTTGGAGACAATCTGTAGAAAAATGTAATATTACTCAAATAAATCAACAGTGTACTTGGTGCTGCCTGCCAGAACGGAACACATTAGATATTCATCGTTAAGAACAAAGCTGAAGAACAAAAAATAGCTTAATCTGCTATTTGAAAGTAGGGTAGAATAGAAATGTATTAATCCTCGGTAGATTTGAGCATTACAGTAGCATACAGGATTTGTGGTAGGCAACAGCAGTAGGCCTATCCAATAGGAGTACCTTCTCCTCCATTCCCACATGCTTCAGAGCTTGCCGGCCCCTGTGAGACAGGGCAAGATTGATGCTTCTTCCCCTTACAATTTTGGCTCTGCGGATATCTGACAGAGAATAAGAAATGAATAAATTAAAATTTTAAGAAAGAAAGAGTATTTAATAAGAGTATCTGCATCAAATCTAGGTCTATGTGCACACTATTTCTCTCAACTGCAAATATTAATAGTAACCTTTAAAACAGGCTTCTTAGTTTCACATCCAACCTGTGATCTGAAATGTATGTGATGACTAAATGTTTTCAAGACAGCTTTGAATATTACCATCACGGAATTCAAAGACCTCCACGTCAAAACCTCTTTTGGCAAAGTAGCAGGCATTCAATGCTCCAACCTTTCATTTGAAAAATAAAAATCACACCGCATTTAAACGCAAAATAAAAAGTAATAGAAATTGCAGCGCATGCACATGTTCACAGTAACCCATTTCTACTTCAGCATTCTCAGACTTGAAAAGTAGCCTAGGCTAATACACACTACTGAACAATCAACAATATGTCACAGTATTTTAGCAGCATATGCTGATTTCAAAAAGGCATGTCACTGTATTTGAGCAGTAGCCTATATGCGCATAGCAAAATTACATTTCTTTTGTAACCACAAACATTAGAATCTTGTGAATAGCATTCCCCCGAATGTTCAACATAACGCCAAATACAGTATGTACTAATTTACTTCAATAGAAGTCCATATATCCACGACCTCTTATCTACAGCAACAGCAGTTGTGAAGAAGGAAAACGCATAAACAAAATACTGATTTCAGATATTTGAATTTTTTTTTCAGGCTTGCTAAACCTTTCTTATTAGATTCCAAGCTCTCAAACACTGAGTTTTAACCTTTAAAAGTTTTTTTTAAGCTTCGGTTCATGACATGATATTCATCCCATAGAAACCGTAGTCTGGTAGTTGTATGAAAATCCAAGCACAACTTTCATAGCAATAATGGCTTTATCCTACTATACACACACACACATTTTATTTAGAGAGTTCACTTTACAGAGCTTTACTTAGTTTAAAATAGGTTAGGCTACTTCTATATTCCAGCCTCTGCTGAACCGCGGATTGACTGCAAAGTTAAACCATCCCAGTAGAAACAGTTTTACTGCTGCTGTTACTTTTTAAAGTAATAACGTTAACGTTACATCACGATGAAGAGCTACAGTGAAAAGATAGAAAAGACAGATGCATTATGTATGTGTGTAAGTGTTTAACTCTGAAGCGCAGTGACTGGATTAGGGGAGAGTGAGTGTTTAAAAAGCTTTAGCCTGAGTGAAACCCCGGTGTAACTTCGGGCATTCTCAGTGGTGTAACTAGGACACTCGGCTGCTTGTCATCACAAAAACAGATCATCAGATTGTGATGTTTATTCCCGCTTCAGTGCTGCCTTCCCTTCTACACACAGCTCCACTGCAAATTGACTCTAACCAAACCACGGATCGATCCGTGATGAGTTTTGTGATCTGTCTCGCCACTAGTGTAGTAGCACTGATAAAAATAATTGACCAGAATACCAGGATACATTGACCAGAAAGGGGGAAATCCCATGCAACCCCCTGGCAAAATTGCACCCTGGTTACAATTATTATAATTTAAAAAATACGAAAATATATACTAGAACCAGGATTTGCAGTAGAGGCATCTACAGCTGCTGTGTGGGACAATAATAATATAGTAATAAGAAGAACATGCATAACACGCCTATACAAGTACAAGAAGACAACACAGTGAATTGTCATTTTAAAATATAAACATTTATTGTCTGGAGTAAGCAGTACAGGTTGCACACAAAGCTATTCAAAATGAAAGCAGTGGGAAATGTTCACTCACCAGTGCGTTCATCATCCCTGGTTGTGTCAGCAGCATCATGAGATGGCGTTCCACCACCACCAAAATACTTCCATTATTGATCCTGAGAAAGACAGTGAATATTATTTTTTATAATGATTGTGAACAGGAAATAATGTAACTTATTGTAAATCCAAAGGTAAAGGTAAATGTTATTTACCTATATATATATATATATACCTATACAGCTTTAGCCTTATATGCATTTGTTTGATTTGCTAGTCCAACAATTTTTTTAGCCTTGTTGTTCACATGGACACGCAACGAAGATTTTACTTTTCACTGTGAAAAAGCCTTACAGCAGTCTACACTTGCATCTAGGTGGCACCCACAGCTTTATAACGTGTCTTATTCAAAAACAGAAGTTTTGTTGCTAAACGTTAATCATCTGGTAAATGTTAGATTACCTTGTGCTTGCTGTTTGTTCCCTTCATCAGCTTTCTTCTTTTTCCTTTCTTCGGCGTCCGATGGATATACGCGTGGACATTTTCACCACTCGCGAACTTATCACCCACTTGAAGGAGGGGGTGTCTTGCTAGGCGACGAAACACGTGCGTACGTCATTGGTTGCCAGTTTTGGACATCAAACAAACGGGATGATCCTCGCTTGTTCTCCTATCATAGAAGGCTGACAGTAGCTAGCACTACGTTAGCAACAAGTACCACTTCATTATAGATGCGTGACTTAGGGTTGCCAGGTCAGACGAAAAGTCAATTCAGCAAATAATGCATGAGTTTGGGGGCCCCCCCTGGCGGCTGCGGGGCCCTAAGCAGCCGCTTAGGTGGCTTATAGGGAGAGCCGGCTCTGAGTAGAACTATAGGTAAACAAATGTTACAGAAGAAATGCAATTTGACAACTCCTGACTATTTGCCAATAGCCATGCCAGGTATCCAAGTGCGGTTGCTGACACGCGATTTCCCAAATCAACAAACTTCATTGCAGTCAGCGTTTGCTTCGCCTTTCTTAAACATCATTACGTACCTTGCGATCCAGACATTTGATTAGTTGACGGTACTGAGTGACATAACCAAGAAACACATCGTAAAACAATGTGGATTGGGTTGGCTATAAATTCCCTCGCTTACGAGCGAGAATGTTTCTGCTTATTCTCCTCCAGAGCTTATATGAATCAGCTAAAGGCAGGTAATCACCCACCATTGGGCAGGGGGGCACACCTGCAACATGTGCCTCAATCGCCATCGCTAGTATTGATACAGCCTTAGCATATGAAGCAAAATACAGTAACATGTCAATCACAATTGGGATTCATCGCCTAAGATACAGTGACATGCCGTTCACAAAAGTCATATGCATGCCACTAAAATACTGGCATGCCACTGACACGCTAAACATACCAGTGACATGTCAAACGGCCCATGCCATTGGCTCGAAAAAGATGTCATGTCACTAAATGTTGCTACAGGAATTTTGGCTTTATTAGTTTATTGACCTAGAGGTCATGTGATATTTTATTAGGCTTACCACGTGTAATTACTGTATCATGACTTTAGTTTAGCAATATAAATCAGAATTAGCAATATCCTAAATAGCCTACAGGTTAAACCTAAAGGTAATCTTTTGAAAGTATAACTTTGGCTGAATACACACTTATTCAAACTTTCATTTTCTTACCAAACCACCTCCCACTACAGCTACAACTTTTTTCTTTGTCGGTTTGCCAGCGGTGTCCTCCATTGTAGTCCTATTTGCTGGACGTACACTTCCAAACATTCCGTGCTATTTGGAATACTCTTTTTTTTATAACTAGCAGTCAAAGAGGGAGGAGCAAACAGATAGGTCTGTTACTGGTCAAGTTCCTTTTTTCACTTAAGCAGAGATGCTTCCTGTATGAGCTTTCAGCGCTGGACCAGTGTTTGACTGCAGTCAAGTGCATAGCATTAGACTAGTCGAATAGATGGTCAAATGAGCACCGAATTCTGTGACCGCAGAGGTTGCTGTTGCACATTTAAACGCTGATTGTTATTGCTTCTTATGGGGAACGAAGCGATAACGGGGTGATCTTTCTTCTCGTTATACCTTCCGTGATTGCTCAAACTGTGGTTATGTTTTTGTCATAATAATGCCCAGATGAGGTAAAAAATATATACTTGAAAGTTTTAGAAACCACGTTTTTATTCCTGCGGTTTATGAAATAAACTATGAACTAACAATCCTTATTCTATCCTCCTTTCCTCCCTGTAAAAAATTTGTAAAAAATTACAAATAAAAAAATCATTCTTTCTACTCTGCTAGATCAGCTCTTAATATACTAAGCACTTTACAGTTAGCAATTATTTACTGTGTGAAAAATGAATAACTTGAAGTGTGAATGACAACTTTGATTATTGTAATTACTAACTGTTTTGAGGAGTAAATGATAAACCTTCGAGTAATGTTGTGCAAATGCATAAGCGAAGTAACCTTGTTACATGATGCTGTCCTTAAAAACTGGTGGTTAACCAGTTCAACTGTTGACAAATGTACTAATTGTAAGCCGCTTTGGATAAAAGCGTCTGCCAAATTCTGTAAATGTAAATGTAACTAACTAACAATCAGAGAGTCTCTGATTGTTAGTTCGTAACAATCAAGAGATTCCCCCGCTACTGCCCCCCGTTATGGCTTCGTTCCCCATAAGAAGTAGCCTAATAACAATCAGCGTAAATTGTGCAACAGCGACCTCTGCCGTCTCATAATTCGACGGTCGCAGAATATGGTGTTACAGGCTCACTTGACCGCAGTGATTCGTGCAATAGTACCTTACAAATTGTAAGAAAAAAATCAGACTTTTTTCTTGGGAAAAATCGAATTGACTAGACCGAGACGGAAAAGGAATGGGATCACATCCAAGTAGATGAAGAGGTCAGGCATGTAACTAGAAAAAAGACCAATCGATGCTTCCAAGTGTCAAGAATATTCTAAACCTAACAACTAGCACATTAAGCACATGTAAACGCTGATTGTTATTGCTCTTATGGGGAACGAAGCGATAACGGGGTGATATTTCTTCTCGTTATGATACCTTCTGTGATTGCTCAAACTGTGGTTGTGTTTTTGTCATAATGCCTAGATGAGGTAAAAAATATATACTTGAAAGTTTTAGAAACAAGGTTTTATATTCCTGCGGTTTATGAAATAAACTATGAACTAACAATCCGTATTCTATCCTCCTTTCCTCTCTTTAAAAAAATAAAAAAATAAAGAAAAATCCTTCTTTCTACTCTGCTAGATCAGCTCTTAGAATACTAAGCACTTTACAGTTAGCAATTATTTACTGTTTGAAGAATGAATAACTGAATGAATAACTTGAAGTGTGAATGACAATTTTGATTATTGTAATCACAGTGATTCGTGCAATTGTATCTTACAAATTGCAAGAAAAAAATCAGACTTTTTTCTTGGTAAAAATCGAATTGACTAGACCGAGACGGAAAAGTAATGGGATCACAACCAAGTAGATGAAGAGGTCAGACATTTAACTAGAAATAAGACCAATCGATGCTTCCAAGTGTCAAGAATATTCTAAACCTAACAACTAACCACTGAAATGATGCCAACGTTGAGGTGACTTGATTTATTCTTTAGAGATCAGTGGTGACATTTAGACCTAGTCAGTACTTTAAACGTAATATTTCTGTGGTTTCTCACATTGCCTTGTTGAATTAGGTCTCAATAAGAACGACCAAACATTTTGGTGACCTTAGGTGCATCATACAAACTGCGTCGAGAAGATCTTACATTTGGCAAATAATGACACATTTTAGGAAGAAGACACTCGAACGTTGTCTCCATCTAGTGGGCATGCAATAAACATGACCAAAAATAATCCACGGGCAGGATATCTAATCGATTAAACAAATCTATCAAAAACGAAACAACATCACGGTGATGCATTACTATTTTACATCTAAATATTCTTATAATATATTCAGCTGACCATAATTATTGAAATTAGCGTTTAGTCAATACTTGTGTAACAGAATGTCACTCGCATGCGTTGGCTTCTAATATCAACTACTTCTGTCTGTTCCAATATGGCGCTGTAATCGAGATGGCTTCTATTTCCGTGGATGCAAAGTAATGTTTCAGTCTAATAACCGATTGGCACAGTTTATGAGACACCTTCACTTGATTGAGAAACGGTTCAACATTCAACAAGATTTTAGGCAAGTATTCTGTTGAAAATGCACTACGTTGTTAGAGATCTTAAATATTTTTTTATATACTAAGTAGGGAGCTAACACAAGTAGCCTTAAGATAACGATACTTGTTAGAACCAGAACACCGGCTTATTGACTTTTTAGAACCGCACTGACGTTAGCACAGTTAGCATTATGGCTGCATAGGTGGTGATGATAGTTTCCTGCTAGCAATTCACCGTATTGAAACAATTTTAGTTTTTATCATAATTTTGTGAAAGCAAGGAATGATGCATGCCGTGATAAACAGACAATAGTAATTTAGGCCATTCCTGATGCATCGTTGCTTGTTTCTCTGTTTGCTGTTCCAAGCTAAGTGACTATTTAGCCTTCCAGCTATTTGTTAAATTTGTACGTTTATATCGTCTTCCAGGTAACGGAAAGAAGTTTGATTTTCTTGTATCTAACGTTACCGGTTAATGTGGCCTGTAGGCCATGTGTGGATCAAGCGTGACGATGCACCATCTAGTCTAGGTTGCGTTAACGTTAGTTCCTGGTATCGTCGAATCTGCGGACAATTTTATTTGGTTGGCATGGCTTCCCTGGATAGTTATATATGTGAACGACTCGTGTTATTCAAAGATGGGATGTAAGTTAGCCTAACAGCAATTGCTCTCATAGCGATTAGTCGCCAGGCGTATGTTCCTCGTCCACACTTTGGTTGATTTGTCCTGGACAGTGTTGTTTAATTAATTTGAAGCCTTGTACTGCAGGCTCGTGTCATCCTTGCCCCTCAGAATGACCGATCCAGCTGTGAAGAGGGTGGTGAGCGAGATAATTCGCTCTCCCGAGGACAAGCGGGTATACAGTGGTCTAGAGTTCACAAATGGCCTGAAAGCTCTGCTCATCAGTGACCCAACAACAGACAAATCCTCAGCAGCTTTGGACGTCCAAATAGGTAAATCTGTTTTCTTCTCAGGTAGCCACAAATCCCAAAAGCCACATGGTATCTCTCACAAATTAGACAAATCTGGAAAATTAAATTAGAAAATTACTAAAATTGTATAAAGGAGAATATGTTGGTACTGGGACTACGTTATTGTATTTTTTTAAATATCAAATTAGTTAATGCTATACATAATATCAGTAATTTTTACCCCTGTTGAAGTTATTTTTCACACTAACTAAAGCATTTTACTTTCAGCCGCTTCATCTGACAGGTCTTATAAGTTCAAGATGCTACAGCCTAATAAATATTTTACAATGTTATTAGATTTAGTGAATCAATCTTATCTCTGTTGCCTAAAGTCACCTGTCTGAAGCATTTAGATTAACAAAGAGCAATAACATATAGCACATCATAGGAATTAACAAAAGGAGCCAGCCTTTGACTAGTGTTAACAGTGTTAAACTTTCTTTTCCATCGCAGGTTCCTTGTCGGACCCGGCAAACATCTCGGGTCTGGCACACTTTTGTGAACACATGCTGTTCCTGGGCACCGAGAAGTACCCCAAGGAGAACGAATACAGCCAGTTCCTCAGTGAACATGCTGGAAGCTCCAATGCTTTCACCAGTGGCGAGCACACTAACTACTACTTTGATGTGTCCCATGAGCACTTGCAAGGAGCCCTGGACAGGTACCTTTGAGTTGACTTGTTACTGTTGATTTTGGTCCCTTACTTATCACCTCTGTGTATGAGGTTATTGGTTTATTCATATGTGCAGTGATTATCATGCAGATTTTCAGTTTGTATTCTTGGGTGTGCATCTTATAGATATGTTATTACACAACAGCTCTGTAGTGTTCTGTAGTTGGAGGCAAGCAAAAGGTTTGGTTAGACTAGACGGGGAGGGGGTCAGGTGTTAGTTTGACAGAGCTGCCAGGACCTCTCCAGTTTTCAGACCAGGGCTGGTTGGTCCGTATTGTGTAACTCGAGGAGTCGGGCTTAGTGAAAGTCTGGTTTTGAGTCATGTGTGAGCTGTGGAGGTTGTGGACAGGATAGCAAGATGGGAAGGCTGTCAGAATTAAACCTAAAGAGATACGTTTACCTACTACCTGTCTATGTGGCACAGCCTAATTGTCCCCCCGAGCCAGTACATTGTAAAGACCATCTGGACTGTATGAGGAAGGAAGTGTAGGGTAATGTTGAAATATTGACGAGGGTGGCCCTTTCAAAACATTAATAAAGAGCCCTTTTGTTAGAGTATATCATCTGTATTGTATCTGACTGTAGTAGGTTGTAATCGTAACCTTGTTATAAGCATTTTTCACCTGGGTGCTGCAATGCTCCTTACAATATGATTTATGATGCTATAAATTGGATTGTGTTTTGATTGCAATTTTTCTAACATATGGTGAATTTGTATAGCTGGGTGCTTTTTATTATCTGTATAATGAGCTAGTTGTGGGGACAGAGGTATACATGCCATTGACACTTGATATTTTACACCTGATCAGATAACACTGTCATAAAAATACAGGCACACAAAACACAACTCTATCTAAACATTGTAGACCACACTGCAGTGCTTACCAGTCAGTCCTTTCATTTGCATGGCAGTTGCCAATTTTCAACATGCAAATATATTTCCCTCTCTACCCTCAATGTGCAGGGCTGCCCTGTCCTGCACACTGGCCACAATGTTGTCAATATTCAGGCCGTGGACATTTGAATATAGTTTAGGTTCACATGTCAAAGATGAGACAAACCTCCTAATCTGTGAAAATTGTACACCTTTGAGGTCTGCATGTCACATGGCCAATGGTAACTATCCATAATGAAGCGTTTACGTTGACACCAATGTAATGTGTTTGTAGGTTTGCCCAGTTCTTCCTTTGCCCGCTGTTTGACGAGAGCTGTAAGGACCGGGAAGTGAATGCTGTGGACTCAGAGCACGAGAAGAACCTGATGAATGATGCCTGGAGGCTGTTTCAGCTGGAGAAGGCCACCGGCAACCCAGACCACCCCTTCAGTAAATTTGGAACCGGTAAAAGTCTCCAGAGTTTCTCCACCTTCCCAGATCGTATCACATATTGTGCATTATTTACCTTTTACTTAAACAGTCTATACATTGCGGCACTAAGAATGCAGGGGAGACAAAAAAGATAACATTTTTGTCCCATAGCAAATTAATAAGTTTCATATAAACATGCATACGTAGAAACACATCATCATCATCATCCCCGCTCTTAAATCCAAAGCGTTAAACTACAGCTATTTTATAGTGGGGATTTTCAAGTGTCATTTAGTAGGTAATAGGAGATCCCAGCCTATTGCAGTACATTGAGATTAGTATTATGGCCTTTGAGCAGCTCACACCTCAGGATAACCAGCTGGTGGCGGTCTCGACTTACATAAGCTTTATTGGAGCTAAGAATAGAAGTGCATCGGGCCAGAGACATTATAGAAGAGACGGGCCACTTAAAGAATCCTGAATAGAACTCTATGGGAGAAGTCTGTATCGCCAAAGATGGCGGTTGGATGCACATATCCCGCCTCTACCCCCTCAAAGAGCCAATCATCTGCTTTATAGCGGCTGAGCCGGGAAACCTGTTTAGCCAATTGTGTGGTTGCACTGACCTTGCACGTGCATCGGGGGGTCCATTTGCGACAATGGACCTAAAAAGATTACGCTTGGATGACAGATAATATGTAGTAGGGTTAGCCATGCCGTTAAGCACCACATTTATACTGCTTAGCCATTTAACTTTAGTTCAGACACCTTGGGGAAGTTGTCACAGCCAGTATGGGCTGTCACCAAACTTTTGAAGCATTTTATTTTTTTTACTGGTGATTCTATACGTGCAGTTTTTATGTCCCATGACGATTGAAAGTGTAGCTCTCTCCCCAATCATTTAGATAGGTTTGTTAGCCCAGAATAACTGCCCGCAGGCGTTACCAAATGGCTGCCAAGTGGCCAGACTTGACTATAAGGACTATCCTGCATGACACACACTTCTATAGGAAGGGAACCTCAAACACTTTTTTTTTTTTTAAGTGGCCAACAATATTTTATCCAGATAAAATTGATGTCATTATTTCACCCAAGGCAACAGCTGGCCAATTGGCTTGGCAGATAGAAAGTGTTAGCTGTGTGTCACAGTTACATTTGGGATTATTCTGTCACTCCAGCCTTTTAGCTGTCAGAAGAGATGCTGTCATCTACTATATTTCTCTTGCTGATCATTAAAGGGGTAGTGTGTATCTTTTTGGCTAGTAGGGGACTGAATATTTTATACCATGGAATGTGCAAATGGTTTGAGTTTAGATGTAATGACTTGCCCTAAAAGCCAAGGCACTTCATTGTATTTTATCAAGACTTCAAATCGGTAAAAAAAATGTTTATCCATAAAGTTTAGACGAATGTTCCTAAATGCATGCTGCATTTTTTTCCCCTTCTTGCCTTTTCTTTTGAATTTATCCCTCTGTTATTAAGGTAACAAATTGACCCTTGAAACCAGACCATCACAAGACGGAATTGACATCCGCCACGAGCTGCTAAAATTTCACTCCACGTACTACTCCTCTAACCTCATTGGACTGTGTGTGTTGGGAAGAGGTAAGTGTTTGCCATCTCCCATGAATGTACCATGTGTCTGCCTGAAGAGGACTATTGAAAGTGGAACCTTGCTGAATAAACCACAAAGAGTACCAATGACACATCCGCGGTGCCAAAGGTCCCGACCCCGTCTCGGTAACACATACATATATGGGTTTTTGTTGACATCATAATAATGTCTTGGTTTATGGAAACTTTTGTGTAGGGAGTTGTAGTTAAAGTCTCAGGATTTATGTCCTTGAGTGTTCCTGTAAGTCATAGTGACCTCTTCTGAATCTGTTTTATTTTGGTTGACTCTTGACTAGTCTGAGCTAAATGGTGTTTCAAATCTTTCAAATAAATCAGAACGAAATGACGACACTAAATGTGTCTTCATTCTCGTATTCAACAGAATCGCTGGACGAGTTAACCTCCATGGTGGTCAAGCTATTTGGAGAAGTGGAGAACAAGACTGTGCCTGTCCCAGAATTCCCTGAGCACCCCTTCCAGGAGGAACACCTTAGGGCAAGTCACATGATTATGCAGTCAGTTATTACTGAAAATGCAATGGTCGAGAAACACCTATACTTTATACCATGGGTGTTGTGCTGTGCTGAAGCCTGGCTATTATTTGATACAATATACCGTGACCGAGAAGGTCACAATATCATAAACGTTTGTGTTCATACATGGGTTCAAGTCAATTGACTTCAATTCAGTATTTATTAGTCGAATATACAGTATGTTGTCAGCTGTATTTGGTTAACATTAGAAGGCTACTTTCGTAAGAACGTCTTTGTTCTTTAGACTTTTTGTATTGCCTTTTATAATATGCACAATACTTTTCTTTGTTTAATACCATGCTCTAAGCTACTTTCATTCTTACTGTTTTATACAACAGCAATTCTACAAAGTGGTGCCTATCAAAGACATCAGGAATCTGTATGTGACATTCCCTATACCGGACCTGCAGAAGTACTACAAGTCTAACCCAGGTCATTATCTGGGACACCTGATAGGCCACGAGGGGCCAGGAAGTTTGCTGTCGGAGCTCAAATCTAAAGGTAGGGCCTGTGTCTGCATGGTACTGACGTAAACACAAACGTTACCATTTACCTTCTATTTAGTATTTGACATTTGAGACGTTCACATGGCCTTGATTTAAAACCAAATGGTCTGGTACTTCCAACGTTTTGACTGACTCTCCTGCTTCCTAGGCTGGGTTAACACGCTGGTGGGAGGTCAGAAAGAGGGAGCCAAAGGATTCATGTTCTTCATCATCAACGTCGACCTGACCGAGGAGGGGCTCTGTGAGTATATGCACATTCCAGAGAGCCGCCGCCGCCTCCGCTGGCGGCCGGCACTTGTTCACAGCCATCGCAGTTAGAGTTGTGACCGCATTGCATGCCCCTTCCAGTGCACGTGGAGGACATCATCTTCCACATGTTCCAGTACATCCAGAAGCTGCGTACAGAGGGACCGCAGGAGTGGGTCTTCCAAGAGTGCAAGGTGATTTAATGGTGTCCAGGAATGCTTTGTTGACACAGATCAAAGGAGCCAGGCATTGGATGAACTAAAGTTTCACATTTTAATTGGGTCTTATTTGAGAACATAGATCTGTATCTAATTCCATGCGCTTGTGGCAGACAAGTGACGTGCTGTTTCTCTCTGGCCCCCTCCAGGATTTAAACAAGGTGGCCTTCAGGTTCAAAGACAAGGAGAGACCCCGTGGCTACACATCCAAAGTGGCTGGTTTACTGCACGTAGGTTGCCTTCCCTAGCCCGCAGAGGTCATTTCTGGGGTGACGCACTGCAGCGCGCAGTGTTTGTGTTCAGTCGATGATGTCATCGGGCTGTCTGGTGCTGCTCTGCGCTCCTTGTAGAAGCAGCATGGGGAATTGGCCGGGCCACAGCCAAAATAAGGCCACATGAATACAGCAGTATTGTCAGTGATGCAAAAATCCCCAATGTTAAATAATGAATAGTTTCTGTATGCATGACATTAACTGTACCATGTAGTATGCCATTCGTATTGACAACCATTCATATATTATGAACGTTTTATTTGCGACAATGGACCTAAAAAGATTCCGCTTGGATGACAGATAATATGTAGTAGGTGCCGTTAAGCACCACATTTATACTGCTTAGCCATTGAACTTTAGTTCAGACACCTTTGGCAAGTTGTCACAGCCAGTATGGCTCCATGCTTAAAGGCTCTCTACCTGTGTGTTTTAGTACTACCCCCTGGAAGAGGTGCTGGCAGCCGAATATATGTTGGAGGACTTCAGGCCAGATCTGATACAAATGGTTCTGGATAAGCTGCGACCGGAACAAGTGAGGTCAGTGTTGATGTCTCCCAGGTGCTAGTAGGCTTTCCTTGGGTTCCTGCTAGCATTCCCCTCATGCAAGCATCACAACGCTTCTGGTTTTTGTTTCAGTGTGTTGATACCTGACGCGGCATGTAAAGTAAACGGGGCTAACAAAACTACAGTCGCCTAAATGTTGAGAGGGAATTTCTGTGTTTGTCTATTGATGCCCTCTAAAATCTTTTTGCCATGTAATGATTTTTGTGTGCATACATAAAATATACCATTACACACTTACAAAGGTTCAAAGAACTGCTTGCTTTGTAGCTTCGCATTTTCACTCTTCATACTGCCAGCCTTCTAAGCCAGTATCGGTGGATATAAATCATATGCATCTCCTTGGCAGCTCTAAGTGACTTTTATTTAATTTTTCCCTCAAAGACCACTACAAATTCAATTTCCTCTCCTCTTATAAAATCTTTTTTTTTTTATTACTGTAAATGAATAGTGGGATTTTATCTAGTTCTATTTACACATGGGGTTATGGAGTTAACACTATATTATGTTTTATAAAGTATTTTATTTACACATTAGAATAGATTTGGTTAACGCACTTTCTGCTGTTTACTGGACTTCTTCCTAAATGGGGATTTTATGATGCGGATGCTGTTTTCACAATTGTAGACTTATTATCCATGGCTTACCTACTTAATGTTATCATTTAATCTGGCTTTTTATTTGCCTGTCGTCTCTTCCAGAAATCTTTTTAACAGAGCGTTTTTGTCCCTCTGCCCTCAATAACATTATTTCCTTACTAATTGCCCTCATTCATGAAGAGAGTCAAGTTGCATCACTAAAATAAAATAAATTATTTGGTAATAATGGAGGTGGTAATAATGAGCACTATTGGTCTGTTATTGAATTGACCCCTTCAAAATGTCATATACTAGGATTATCCTAAACCTGCTATTCTCAGAGCTGCTGCTGTGGTCCAAGGAAAAGTGCCCTCTAAATACAGTGTATTGATTGGGAGGCCCTTGTCCAAGTTCAATGCGTGGGGACAGGACTTCCAAACATAGTAGCTTGTCAATTAGAGGCTGTCAACACCATCGACATCTTTACAACATCAAGCCTTCCAGAAATGGAATGCTAATGCAAAGGCTCTTGATAGCGGGATGCACTACAGTATATATTTTTTTTTATTACGTGTCACGTGACCTAGTTCTGCCCTTCTACTCCTCCAGAGTCGCAGTGGTGTCCAAGTCGTTTGAAGGACAGACGGACAAGACTGAGGAGTGGTATGGTACGCAGTATAAACAAGAGGCCATCTCCGATGAGGTCATCAAGGTGAGTCACTGCTATTATATCCTGTTTAAGATTAGATAATGCTGGGAGGATCTGCAGGCAGTGACAGGTGAGAGGATCAAGGTTAAAATGACAATACACTAGTGAAACACCAGACTTAGTTATTATTTTGTACAACTGAGTTAAAGGGCTTGCAAACCTGGTGGCTGGCTCTGTGTGTGCTTTTCAGAAATGGGCAGATGCAGATGTCAACGGCAAGTTCAAATTACCTATGAAGAATGAGTTTATCCCCACCAACTTTGAGATCTACCCTCTGGAAAAGGACTCCCCACCCGTCCCCGTTTTAATCAAGGCAAGCAGTTTCTGCCAGGCTGCTTCATTATCAAAGTGTTGTCATCCCTCATTACTAAACAGCAGCATTCCTGATAGCTTAAGTGCATTTCTGCTCTTAAGCTTTCATATGGTAATAAGCCAGTGTCAGGATTCAGACGTTAGCTGTATTGCTGCCATCATTTTGAGATCAGAGGCTCTTAACTAGACCTTGCATGTTCTTTTCTCCCAAGAAATTGCTTGATGGGAAAAGATACACTACCAATTTATTTTTTGTAATCTGTTACACAGCCTGTAAAGCACAGAGGATGGCATTTCAACACTTGACGTTAACCAGCTCAGTTAATTTCAAGAGCGTGGGTTATTACAGGGTTTCCAGTTAACACATTCTTCTGCAGGTTGTGACAGACCTTTTGGCTTTCTACCCGGGAAGTTTATATATAAATAAATATTGTGTGTTTGTCCTTCTCTCTAGGACACCGCCATGAGCAAGGTTTGGTTTAAGCAAGATGATAAATTCTTCCTGCCTAAGGCATGCTTGAACTTTGAGTTCTTCAGGTGAGTAATTAAACTAAAGACTTTGGCAAAACTTTGGAGCAGAGCAATATGTTGGGATCTTCAGCCATCGGTTACATTACATTGTTACTATTGTTGTGCTAATAGTCTACTGTAAATAAGTATATTCTAGATGTCATTAAGTACATTTAACAAATAGATATTAAAAAAACAAGCTCACCTAGTACATGAACGAAGTGCTCACCTAGTACATGAACGAAGTGCTCACCTAGTACATGAACGAAGTGCTCACCTAGTACATATACGAAGTGCACGCAAGGCGTGTGCAGTGCAAACCACACTGTTTTTGTGTTTGTTAATCATAGTCCCCACACATACTTTCATGTTTCCGTTCACCACCCTATATACTTGTGAGATCCCATTTGCCCCGGTGGGATGTGTGTCTGTTTCGATGTTGCGGGAGGGCTGCGAGGAGCACTGCTGTTTAGCCATGTGACCCGCGGCTGTCGTTCTCTCCACAGCCCGTTTGCGTACGTGGACCCGTTACACTGTAACATGGCGTATTTGTACCTTGAGCTCCTCAAGGACTCCCTCAACGAGTATGCATATGCAGCTGAGCTAGCTGGCCTGAACTATGACCTCCAAAATACCATATATGGAATGTATGTAAGTATTGAGACTCCCTAAGCCGTCGTACCATTTCCATCCCCCCCAATCCCTCCCAAAAAAAAACTTAAGTCACCTGACCCTTCCCATCCCCAACGTCACCCAGTGTGTCTAGGTAACACCTGGCTCAAATAGTGTTTCTACTGTCTGCATCATTTACTCAGCGTTTTTCCCGGCTCAAAATGTGCCGGAGGTGGTATCATCCTGACCATGTGCAGTGTTTCCCACAGGATTTTGTGGGACACTGGTGGGTTGACCTCGGACCCTCTAGGGGGGTCTGGGGGGTATGCTTTCCTGTAAGAACATTTTAGAGTTGAATGCATTAATCTGCCTTTTCCCTAATGGTCTGAATAAGTCGCTAAATGTGTCGCTAGTTGCTTTTTTGAGATAGTGACTAAGAGGGTCTGAAAAGTCGTTAAATCTAGCGAGAAAGTTGCCAAGTCAGCAACTCTGTGTGTGACGGTGCAGGCTTACAGCTGCGGGGGAGGGGCTGACTGACTGGGAGCCTCTGCCGCAACTGCAGTTACAAATGATGATTAAATGAGTGCACCGCTTGCTAGAAAGTAGTGTTTTCCATGGCGACACCCACCAGTTTTGTCGAGAGCTGGCCTCGTAATTCTCTATGCAGGAAAAACCCTGTTCATTCTCCATTCTGTATCCCCCTCTTCAGTTTCTATTGGTCCATCCAGTCATTTAGGCTGATTGGGGTTAAGTGGCAGTCTGGGTCATGTGCTGAGACAGTGGGTTGACAGGAGGGATAGAATTTAGGATGGGAAGCTCATGTGTCATGGCCTTCATAGAAGCAACAGCGTTGCTGTTAATGGGCTGCAGGGCTGGCAGGCTGCATATACATACTCTTATACATACGCTCTTTTCATCCTCGCTCTGTTTTAACTGTTTTTTTTTTGTCTGCATTCCTCCTTCTAGCAAACATGTCTTGTTTTTGTTCTTTTCTCTCTTCCCCCACCCTCTCTGGTAGTCGCTACCTATATGCTGACCCCCTACACTGCAATATGACCTACTTGTTGCTCAGGTTATTGAAGGATGATTTAAAAGAGTATACATATGCAGCCCGCCTGGCCGGCCTGGTCTATGGCATAGCCTCAGGAATGAATGCCATCCTCGTAAGTACGAGTAATGCTTTTTCTGCCTTCTCCTTGTTGGTGTGATGCGTGGTCTGCGCTGTCTGTCCGCTCCATGAGGATGTGAAAGTCATTCTTTGCTACTGTACACCCGCTAATATTGGCTTTATTTTGCCGCATTGTAGCCGTAGCCATTTCCAGTCGTTTTAGGGTTTTACCTCTACCTACAGGTAATGCATTGCCTCAGCTGATTAACTTGGTGCCTGTCAGGTGAGATTTATTGCGTATACCTTGCTGTTCTTCAAGGACAAATAGGTGGCTGGTTTCACAGAAACGTACACTTAGGATAGCAAATGCGCCACGATCCAGCAAGTTGGCTAAATACCAGATGGCTTGATTTAACACATTATAGATTTATTTGTTCATTCCATCGGCCACTGTCTTGAAGGTTTGTTGTTTCAATGTCAGAGATGATGGCCAAAAAAAGGGCCTTGGCACAAGGGATAAAATCAAATGATGCCGAACCTTTTGTCATATTAATAGGCTCATTTCTGCTGAGCCAAGACTTGCACAAAGCAAGGAGGTGGAAGGCTGAAACTCATTCTTTATCACATTATGAATACAAAGTATTCTTTCAGTTTCCCATTTCAGCTGAATTATATGCACACAAAATAAAAAAATCTTAAAAGCTCTGGAAAATTTCAAAACAATCTTAAAAATCAAAGTGCTTGCTTTCCTTCACATTCTACTTTTTACACTGTCTAACAGTGTCTGTTTTTGCATCCTTCTATTCTTATTTGACCTCTAGTCTTTGTCCTTTTGGTGACGTGGTTATTGGGTTGTGGCTACGCCTCACTGTTGAAAGCTTGTGATGGACGGTCCTGTCCTAGACATGTCGCTTCTGCACACATTAATCTGCGCCGTTTGTTTGTGGGGCTTTTGGCGACACATCAGAGTCAGCAGAGTTGCTGTGGCTGGTCGCTGCATGTCAAGGGTAATGATGTTAGAGATTACAGTTGTACAGGGTGTCACCACAAAGGCCAGAATAAAGCTTGATTGAAGGGCCGGGGAGGGGGGTTAGAACACGCTGCATCACGTTTTGCTGAATCATGAGTTGCTGTAGGATTTTGATAGACAGGGGCCTTCAAACGACCTCTACTGTTGACCTCCCCATCTGTTCCAACTCCAGCCATTAATTTGAGTGAAAAGCATAGTTTAGGCTTAATAAGATACAAAATTGTTGTAGTGTTCCAAGATACATCTCCATTCTGGATTTAAAAAGTAGAAATGTATCTTAAACAGCAATTTGGTTTTGCATACTGACTGTGTATCACGTGCTATGAACAAGGGATTATTTTAATGCGAAGGTTAGCTTGTGGAGGTAAGGTAGCAATCGAGTCAATGGTAAATTGATTTACTTTGTATTTGCTATTGTTTTGGTAACCTCCAATTACATCGTGTCTTACACAAGAGATGGCAGGGCTAAACATCTCCACTGCCATAAACTTAACGTGTGTGTGTGTGTGTGTGTGTGTGTGTATATAAATAATGAGTATGGTGGACTGTCAGCATTCTGCAACATCTCTGAGCATTCAGATGTTTAGTAATGGTATAGAGAGAGGCCAAGAGTGCGTTCCTTACAATCTTTCCGGTGAAGATGCACCCGTTCTTATGCTTTGTATCTGTTCTGCCATTTATAGCATTGGGTTTTTCTGTATCAACACCACTAGGTGGCAGTTTAAAGTTCCAAGAAACAGTGTACATACACTGACTGTTTCTGACACTAAACATCTTATGATACCTAACATTAACACTTTGAGTCTGTACCTCTTTCAACCCTGCTTAATCTACCTCTGTCTCCTCACAGCTATCAGTCAAGGGTTACAGTGACAAGCAGCACATCCTGCTGAAGAAGATCATTGAGAAAATGGCCACCTTTGAGATTGACGAGAAGCGCTTCGACATCATTAAGGAAGCGGTAAAGCCCACTAAACATCGCCGTTTTTGACAGATTGATCACATGTACATTAGGGTTCTGTGCAAACGGGCCTCTCCCCTTCACCCTTCGACATACGCTGCTACATATCTACTTGCTAGTACAGTCTTGGCACTGAACTGATTTCTGAATCCCCTCCAGTACATGAGGTCCCTGAACAACTTCAGAGCTGAACAACCCCATCAGCACGCCATGTACTACCTCCGGCTGCTGATGACAGAGGTGGCCTGGACCAAAGATGAGCTCAGAGAGGCTCTGGATGGTGAGAAATGATTCTTTCTCCTCACTCCGTCGATCTTTCATCGCCATCCCTTGTGCTCGTTTCCCCGTCTTTCCAGGGCAAAACCGGCCTCACGCTTTATAGCCAGTCCACTGTGGCCATACTAGAGCTAGCAAGCGTTTGTCTGGTTATATTATATTGGCTGACGGTAGACTAGACTTAGACTTCATACACTTACTTGCTGGCCCTTACATCTTAAGTTGTAGTGTGTAGTCCTGCCCACTAGAGTCAGGGTTGTGCTGACATGGGTCCCCATTAACAACAGCCATAAGGGAGGGATCTGTGTGCTTTGTCCAGTTTTTATTTATTTATTTTATTTTATTCATATCCATATACAATTGTGGTGCGACTCCTGCTGAAAGTAGTTCCAGTCAAGGCTGGTTGGAGGTCTAACAGGAGGCTTCGGTATGATAGTTTGGCCAGCACCCAATGTGGAGCCGCAACAATAAATGTAGTTGCATGATTTAGTTTCTAGGCATTTGGTCTGTCTTTAAATGAGAACAGTTTTTTCGCTCTCCCACCACCCTCCCACCACCCTCCCACCACCCTCCCACCTCAACTTCTCGTTTGAATGCCGAGGCCATACACTAGTGTAGTTCTCTGTCTGCAAGTGAACCACACTAGTGCAGCCGCTTTTGTTTCAGCATGTTGCTTTCATAGGATCCACTTGAGACTCAATCAAGCTGTAGGGTGGAGACCTGCAGCCCACCAACAACCTTGCTCACCGGGGTCCCCAATTCCCACAGCCTGTTGCCCTCATGCCCTTAGCCCTTAGCCCTTAACCTCATGGTCTTGGATATGCAGTCCCCGGTCTCCTAGTCTCCGCTCGCCCCTTGCAATTTAGGGTATCTGGTTCAGGTGCGATTGAGATTGGCC
Organism: Percopsis transmontana; assembly: GCA_025447815.1. Classification (NCBI taxonomy): domain Eukaryota; kingdom Metazoa; phylum Chordata; class Actinopteri; order Percopsiformes; family Percopsidae; genus Percopsis; species Percopsis transmontana. The sequence continues at coordinate 27,739 of JAOEHI010011509.1, forward strand.
ACACTGTGCTTGGATGTGTGTTGTGTTGTAAAATGAGGTTTGTTTCTGTCCACTTGTGTGACCACAGTTTATTGCTTTGTGAGAGAAATGCCCCCCCCCCCCCTGTCTTTAAGTCTGCCCTGATTGCAGGCATGGAAATGTCTGATTGATTACTCTTGTCTGTAATTTGTATTCCAGATGTCACCCTTCCGCGCCTCAAGGCCTTCATACCTCAGCTATTGTCTCGGTTACATATTGAGGCTCTTCTCCATGGCAACATCACCAAGGAGGTGGGTTTGAAGCGGCTGCATTTATGTTACAGTTTCAACAGACTACAGAAATGTGAATTATTTTATAGCTGTCATTTCTTGGCAACATATCTGTAGTGCAGCTCTCGGTTTTTGAATTAGAGTAAGGATTTCAGTATTTGTTACAGTATATTGTCAAAAATCTTGGTGATCTCAGAGCTTTAAACAAAACGTTTTTTCATAAAGAACACAAACTATACAATTTACTAATTTACTGTACTAAGTTCCAAGTTCATGTATGAAGCCTCCTGCTCCCCTAAAGATGGTCTAACCTTCTGGGATTTGATGTGCCTTCTTTATGAAGTCCCAGCTGTCTCAGCACCCGCCTTTTGCTTTGTAGTGATGACGGTGTCTAATGAAGAGGCTCTGAGAGATAGGTCCACTTTATCACCAGTCCCAGCAAAGCAGATTTTTAACATAGCCTTTCATTGTTTGTGTTCATTATCTTATAAAGACTGTTGATTCTGTGGACAAGCATAGGCAAGCGTCTATACTTGTTATATATCTTTATGCCTGCTTTTGTTTTGTTTTGTCTTCACTTCTTTTGGACTTTTTGCCTAAAGTGCATGTTATCCTAAAATACTGCTGTAATGTTCCTGTCCCACTCCTCTTCTGCTTCTTCCTGTCTCTCCCTCTAGTCTGCTTTTGAAATGATGCAGATGTTGGAGGACATGCTCATTGAGCATGCTCACACCAAGCCCCTCCTCCCCAGCCAGCTGATTCGCTACAGAGAAGTGCAGGTTCCAGACGGTAGGTCGCTCAAGTGCCCTCTGCGATATCCGTGCCCGCTCTCCTCCTGCCACTCTGAACATTCAGTAGTTATGCCAGTCTCCGTGGCGACCAGGCAAGATTGGTCCGGCCTGATTGTGCGTGTGGTACAACTCAAGTATATTTGACTTGCCTCATTTCCTGGGAAGGCAGGAATAGACAGGGAATGGCCATCGCTACAAAGCACACAGTCGTTTTGGTCTCACTAGTAAGCATGTGCGCTCACACACACCTGTGCTTACCCTGAAAAAAAGGGAGTGATGTGGAGAGGAAAAGCAGAGCTTTCAGGGGCCACCTGGAGACATCCTGTGTTCCCGCTGAGGGAGTTTCCAGGCTCCCTTCCAGCCCATGGGTGAGACAGAGAACAGGAGTAACAGAGATACTTTGAGACGTAAACACAATCTCTGCTTATCATCACTGACTAGCCGCCTGAACGGCCAAGAAACACAATTACAGCAATTGTTTGCAACCCTGACTGGCCGGTTAGATTTTTATAGTTAAGCCATCACAATTTATTCGACGGCTCTAGGTCGTTTAGATGCAGAGATCTTAGGTTTTAAATGTACTCATTAAGCGCCGCCAGTGCTCGCGTTGGTCACCTTTTTAAACATTTACAAGGCGACCATTTAACAAGACGGATTGATAAAAATAAGCCATGTAGCTTACTATTTATAGTGAGATAAACAATAGTATGCCAATAGATTTGCAGTCGGTGCTGTATTTATTAACATATTGAAGCTCAAGTTTAAATGTCAAATATAAAGCCAATTTTACCAGAGTACGGTTAACTTGTTCTTTATAAGTCTTGCAAACTGCGAATTTAACGTCTTCCTCGGACACTGAAGAATTTCCACACCGCAGACATGTTTCACGTCAGTGTAGGCTACCAAGACAACTAGCTTCAGTCCTAGCCTACTGAGCTAGATGAGAAGTCAGTTACTGGTCGTGTGAACCTGAAGTCAGTGCAGTGATTGGCACAGAACTGGCTATATTCAGACCGATTGGCTGATCAAGGTGATATTTTTTTAAGGGGCCTTTGTTTTCTCAATGTTGCCATGTTGAGAAGAAATGTGACCATAAAGATGTTGACGGTGTAGAGATGACCGCCTCTGTCCCCATGTGCAGAATTCTGAAAGGAACCAGCCTTGAACACGCCAGTGTTTTGCCTCAGCAGTCCAAATTGAAGCCACTTAGCAGTAACGTCATGTTTGCACGAGCTCTGCTACATCTGACTCTCTGGAAAGTGTCACCGCTGTCCTTGGTGTGAACTCTCATCACTATGTTGTATTAATGCTTATCTAGAGCAGAGTGCTCAGGTCTGATTTCCTACTGCACTCAGACCATCAGATCTACTGGCATGACTTTGGCTCTTTACGGTGTATTGATTATACATTGGGTGTCTCGCTACAAGACCCGATATTACAGTAGATAATGTTTTTAGATGGATTTAGACAGATTTCATGTAGGGGTTTTTTTATGGTTTACTTTACATTTTTAATGTTGACATGCCAATACTGGATTTCTTAAGCTACATGGGAACACAGCCATCACTGCAGGTTCCGCGATTTAAAAAAATAAATCAATCAACGGTTCACATTTACTGTTACTAGATGAATTAAGTCCTGGCTGTGCCCGTCTTGTCCTGTAGACCGTACAGGATTTACTCTAGGCTCCTCTACAGTGTGGAGGAAGCCTGGCTAATGCCAAGGGGCAAATGATAAAGGGCTAAGAGTGGCAACCTTTCTTGCGTCCATGGCGACCAACTGACTGACTGAAAAGTGAATGCTCTTTTGCGCGTATACATAATTTTTTTTCTTCTCCTCTGTTTTGCCCGCCAGGCGGCTGGTACGTGTACCAGCAGAGGAACGAGGTTCACAACAACTGTGGCATAGAGATCTACTACCAGACGGACATGCAGACCACACGCGACAACATGCTGCTGGAGCTCTTCTGCCAGATCGTGTCAGAGCCCTGCTTCAACACGCTGCGCACCAAAGAGCAGCTCGGTGAGTCTCCCCAGACGTTTGAACGGCGCATTGGGACGTTTTTGGTTTGAGCCACTGTGGCTCGCACTCCTCTCTACTCTCCCTCTACAGCACTATAAGCAATATAGGAGGACTGTTCTCTACTCCTCCTCCTGAAGCCGCCCACACATTTACACGGCGAAACCAAATGTGTGTTCCTAAAATGGTGGTGTGCCATTTTGCCACACATGATGTGATGAGTTTCTCCCCTCCTCCCCTCCTCCCCCAGGCTACATCGTGTTTAGCGGGCCGCGGCGAGCAAACGGGGTGCAGGGCCTGCGCTTCATCATCCAGTCAGAGAAGGCGCCACACTACCTGGAGAGCCGCGTGGAGGCCTTCCTCTGCACAATGGAAAAGTCTGTGGAGGACATGACCGATGAGGCCTTCCAGAAGCACATCCAGGCCTTGGCCATCCGCCGCCTGGACAAGCCCAAGAAGCTTGCTGCGGAGTGCGCCAAGTACTGGGGAGAGATCATCTCCCAGCAGTATAACTTTGACAGAGGCAAGTCCTCCTTGCCCTGAAGGTCGATGTGTGGCAGTAGGCCTTGTTAGGAACCTGAAAGCTTGTTGGTATATAGTCCAAACACAGGTCTGTCTATAGAAACTCTAGGATTACCCACCCATTATTATGGTGAAGAGCTTGCATTACACCGTGCACCGTACACAAGCTCTGGAAACTCATCAATATTTCAGAGAACCCTGGAGGGAAGCAGTTTGCTCAGAGCTGCATGAATTACCATCGATTAAAGCCTGGAATAATCTGCCTGCTACAGCGCAGCCCTTGCTTCCCAGCACTCTCCTGAGTGCCGTTATGGATGGTAATAGGCCCGATTGGCCGGTAATCTGTCTAAAACCCTGAGCGACAGCAACCAAGCTGCCAAGGGATGGCTAGTGGCTAGTGATTACTGATGGCACAATAGTTGTAGGAGAGGAGGCCAAGGGCGTAGAGGAACACACGGCACAGGTCATTCGTCAGGGATCATCTGGGCAGCCGGTAACAATGAAACCCTTTCTGCACAGCAAGGCGGGTAGAGAAGCCCTACGCAAATGTGTCCTTGCTTCATGCTTCAATATGCTAAAACAGAATTTATTTAAATATTTGCTGAAAGGATATTTTTTGGTGAATAAACGTATTTATATTTAATATGCAAATGTGGTAAGCCTTTGCTGCGAATAAATGCAATGTTCTTTTTAACCGCTTATCCTTTTCACAATTTTAAGTTTTTCTTTTCTTTTAGTACAAAGTCAGGTATAAAGATGCCTTTGCTTCTCTTAGATGTACTTTTTATTCAAATCCTTTTCAAAACCTCCCTCAGGTTTTGAAAAAAAAAAAGAGGCCATAGCGATGTGCTTCAAAGTGCGGCGGTTGAGTTCCGGAGTGCTTCTTGTTTTGCAGATAACATTGAGGTGGCCTACCTGAAGACTCTGACCAAAGACAACGTAATCGAGTTCTACAAAGTGAGTAGCACAAACGCCTTGCCATAAGCCGTCTGCAGTGTGCACCCAACCATGCACATTGATGCCTTTTTACTTCCCTACAACTATTGCTGGATAGGAAGATACAGTCATGTTCAAGTTTCAGACAATTGGTCAAGCTTACTGTGTGTGTGTATGTGTATATATGTATGTATGTGTGTGTATATATATATATGTGTATATAT
>JAOEHI010011514.1:0-32472 GCA_025447815.1 Percopsis transmontana
TCCATCTGGGCCTGGCTCCAGATGGGGGCCCCGGGCTTCCTCCGGGCAGGGTATCTTTCCCTCTTCCTCGCTTGTACATTGGTCTTCTTGAACCATTCTTTGTCTGGCCCCTCACCTCTGCTCTGTGAATGTACTTAATGCGAACATGGATAGAATGGTATTGGGTCTGCATTTGTAGTGCTTGTTTATTTAATTAAATAAGTATCATCACCTCCGCACAGCGGTGCCGTAGAATCCACCAAGCTGACATATCAGCCCCCCTGCTGCATCAGCTGATGTCTTCTTGGTGGATTCCATAGTATCACTGCAGGTGATACTGTTAGAGGATACTGGTCAATACTTGAAATACTTGAAATTCATTCATTGTAACAACATGAAAAGAAACAATTATTACATTAGAGATTTCCATTATTACTCCAAATATGCTAAAGCACACACAGATGTGACATCATTGCATACAGTTAATCACTATACTGCAATACCATTATAAAAATGTTCTGAGAAATGCTCTCTGGTTTTTTTGTGACTTCTCAAAAGCTTGTCCTTCTCTCCTTCATTTGACATCAGAGACGAGGTTTGACTTGGGGGAGGAAAGCTTGATGGTGGATAATTCCTAATTTCTAATAATATCACTGTTGGCAGTCATAACACATAATAATGGAAAAAAAACAGGAAGTTATTTGGCATAACAGAAAAAGTCTGTGAGCTTATTTTTCTAAGCTCAGCTTTTTTTTTATCTTTTAAAAATACTGATAGTAAGCCTTTTGACCTAAAGGAATCTCTGTTGCGTACAGAAAACAAGTGGTCATTGTGCATGGCATCATTATGGCATCAAAAAGCATTGTAAACCTCAACTGATGATTCAAGATCAGTCAAAGTACCACTTTAACATGACAGTGAATAATTACTACCCCACAAATTATTACTGGGACTTAAAACATGACTAATATGTCACAGTGTACAGTATTGTATTCTAATATTATACTGACCCTAAAGCAGTCATGGTCACAACATTATTACATATTAATTTATTAAGTTGGTCATAGTAATCCCAGAAAGTAGCCACCAGCCAATAGATATAATATGAATGTGGCCCTTATGAGCTAATGTATTTCTTATTTTGCCTAGGTTGATCAAAAAGCTGTGTGAACACCGCATCTCTCAAGTTATGTGTGGGAACCAACACTGCATCGCACTTTCTAGAGGTGTGAAAGCCCTTAACTCTTTTTGAAGGATAAGGCCGGTGGAAAGCTTTTTATGGTCATCATACAAATAAGACGAAATCTACAGTGTTTTCTAAAACACGTATTGTTAATGTAGTCATTGATCCGTCATTGTGCAAAAACAATTAAAAACCAAGTCACACGTTATACTGTTATGGCTGTGATTCCTACCAATTACAATACAAATACAGCAATAATAAGTTAATATTTTATCTATAACATATTTGCAGCTTTTGTCAATTCTTTTGAAAGGAAACTAAGAAAACAGGATGTTTTTCATATCTAACATTTTACCACATTAGATACAGTGGTGTTCTTACATACAGAAGGGAAACGAAAAAAACAGATTTGCACAATAGGGATCTTTTAGAAATCGATTAGTTCCTCTTTAACAGTGTCGTTTATGGTTTTAAAGGTAAGCCCTGTATCTGTCATTGGCTAGAACGACAATACTTGTCAAAACACTGTAAGTTAGGCTTTTTTTCTTCACTATGTTGACAATAAGAAAAATATGAAATTACACTGGCCTTATCCTTTTTCACGTCGTAAGCCTGGCTGCTGTGTTATGTTGCTTCAGTGAGTTTAGCATTATAGGCCTACATTTGTAGCACCCTAATCTAAAAAAAAAAGCATCACGGATAAACATATATTCTACGTAGCTACCACATTACATTTTAACTTGGCATGACCTAGTGTTGGTAGAGTAAGATGTATAGCTAACAATATGACTATGTCTCTTGTTTCACTCTCAGATGGCCAACTGTTCACTTGGGGCCAGAATTCCAGTGGTCAGCTTGGTCTGGGGAAGGGGGAGCCCAGTACACTGTCCCCACAACCCCTCAAGTCTCTGTCAGGAATCCCTCTGGCGCAGATCACTGCTGGGGGAGACCACAGCTTTGCTCTGTCTCTGTCCGGAGCTGTGTTCGGCTGGGGAAAGAACAGTGCTGGACAACTTGGGCTCAATGATGAACAAGGTGCAGTAGAATGTTGTCTCAAGGGGTGACCCGTAGTGGCATGCCCGGGCTGCAGTGTGGCGTAGTGAACGCCCTTTATCTGAAGATCAGAGTGATAGCATACCTCTGCTCCAGCTTTTGGTTAGTCATTGTCTGTGAATGTTAAGATTGTGATATGCTAAACAAGACTCATTCTGGTTATTGTAGTCTTGAAAAGCGTTTAAGCTCTCACCTATCAGAGCTACTTGAAAAAACCCAGGGGCAGTGGTTGGTGAAAATGATTAGGAGCAGTTTTATCACTTCATCCCAGCATTGCCTCTCTCTCTCCATACACACACCCAGCTAAACACAAACCAAAAAGCAGTAGCCACTGACTGCATACAGTCAGTGGCTACTGCCTTTTGTTTAATGTAATTATTATATACAATCTCCCCAGTAGATGCAAAATAGAGATGTGCCAGACGAGTGTTTTTTTATTTATTTTATATTTTTCTTAATAAATAAAACCAGTTAAGTCAAAGTGCACAGTGTGTTATGTTTATTTGTTTATTAATGTTTGTTTATTATGTTTTGTTAATTTTCATTTCAGTCAATCATTTTTATTCACCGACTATGTCATTAAATTAGACTTCTTCACATGGTTTTCAGATCGTGCTGTCCCCTGCCACATCAAATTTCTGAGATCTCAAAAAGTTGTTTACATCTGCTGTGGAGATGAACATACAGCTGCCCTGACAAAGGTATAACTTTTTTTTAACATTAACATTATTTTATGAAAATTTAAGAAAATGATAAATCATATTCCATACATATTCAAACCAAATATGTGATGACGATGATATACATTTTATGTGAGAATCCGATTTGCTAGCTGGTCCGTCTTGCAGGATGGGGGCTTATTCACGTTTGGAGACGGCTCGCGGGGTCAGCTAGGTCATGATTCCATTAACAATGAGCCTTTACCCAGACGAGTGCTGGAGTTAATGGGGAGTGAGGTGTCCCAAATCGCCTGTGGCAGGTACAGTTTGACACAGTCATTTACAGTGTGCTTTACATGTGCTTTACCTTTGGGGGAAAAAACATTGGGTAGCGCTAATGCAGATGTAATGACAGTTTCGTTAGGCACAAGGTGGTTTTTCTCTCGCCTTGGCGCGTTTGCTCATTTCCCAGCACGCCATGACATCGCTTGCGCCGAAATGTGCGTGGGGGCGCAGTAGAGGGTATGTGAATCAAAATCAGGTGGCGCAGTGCCAGTTTGGTGTCAATTAAAACCAAATTTTGCACTAGCGTCTCCGCCTGGTCAGTCCACATCTTAGCGCAGACGCAGGCATGTGGTAGTTTTCAGGCTTTAGGCGAAGGTGCACTAAGCACATACCTATCCAAAATCACACTCGTCACTTTCGTGTAGGTTATTGGATCCATTTTGTCAATAATTTAACTAATGACTACTGTCTTAATCTTTTTAATAACAAAACAACTATATGTATGTGTATCATAGTGGTTTATTAGAAGAGCCATATTTGCGCACTTCGCGAATGTGCACTTCCAGAACAACGACCTACTGATCATTTATTCACTCTAATCCAACTACGCCGCAGTTGCGCCCACTTACCGCTGTCCCGAAATTAGCAAAAACATATCGGCCACACCTTAGATCGCCTTGCCTCGTAGATTTGCACCGTTCGCCTCCGCCCATTGAGTTTAATTTATTAAGCACTGACATCATCTTTAATCCCTCAGGCACCACACCTTGGCATTTGTGCCTACCTCTGGTATGGTATATGCGTTTGGCTGTAACAGGCACGGTCAGCTTGGCACAGGAGTGGTGGGGGATGCCAGGAGTCCATTTCCCATCACAAACATTCATTCTACAGGGACCTCTCATAGAACAGGTGATCACATGATGACTCACTTAAATCATTTTCTTTTAATACAGGTGTCAAAAACGGTAATGCAATGATAGAATTTAATCTAATTTAGTCCAACCAAGAACTGTACGTGCACATAGCGTAACATGGTTAGTTAAACATGTAGATATTAAATGTCTGTATAGTCAGTTTGCATCTAATAGAATCCCTTCTTTGTATAATTTAGATCCTTACAGCATCACCAAAATCAACTGTGGAGGAGACCATAACTTTGTTATGTACGCTGAGCAGGTACATAAACCGTCTAAAAAACATACTGTATAAATATTCTCAACAGATTTCGTAAAGGGAAATAACCATTACTTAACTTAAATTCACTTGCATGCTGATGTGACTTTCCGTGTCAGTTTTAATATTTTACCACCGGGTGGCAGCGGTGCCTTGTGTGTGACTTTTGTTGGCGCAAATGTTTGCCTTTGACATCCTGCAAGGAATGTATAAGGACAAAGTGCCACACACCATGCTATATGTATTTAGACTTCAGACAAGGCCCATTAATTTTATCTACATCAAGGAAAGAGACACCACCCAAACAGAGGTCTAAATAGCCTTGTACTGTGCCATTCGGGGAGGAATTATCATAACAAACATCGATAATATCTTGACTCTCCCTGCATTCCTTTCTGCAGAGTGTAGCCCCCCCAGAAGACTTCCGAGTTACAGACATCAGTAAAGGCATTTTACAGATAAATAACGAAAGTTTAAATTCATGGAGGATGAAAATGATCGACAACAGTGATTCTGGTGTTACGAAGTAAGTCAGCAGTCACGTGTCAAGCATTGTACATACTGTGTTTTTTTTCTGTTGGTCTACTTTTAGGGTTAGCATTACTATAGAAGTAACACAATGCATGTCCATAAATTAGACTCTTGCTGTAGCTGTGCTAACACATTTTATACTGTTCGCAGTGACATCATACTTCTGCTCTCCTCTACGGCCTGCTGGAATGCCAGCTTCTTGGACCAAAGGTGATTCGATCTGATATAGCTTATTTATCTTAACCTGTCATGTTTCAATTAGTGGAACAAGGCTGCTCATATCGAATCTCTAGTTTACACTATTTTAAATAAAAGCAGTGATACCGGGATTTCAAGCCAAAATCAGATATTGAACAGTGACTCATTACAGTTAATAGAGTGTTATAGTGTGTAGGCCTAAAACCCGGAAGAGAGTTCCCTGTGAGGTTCCCTCTGCAAAGGTCCTGTGCTTCCCATAGGGTTTTCAGTTTATGCTGCAATTTAGAGCTGTGGTTAACATAAGCCTGAGAGCACTTGCATGTTTAGTTCTAAGGGGCAGAGATCGATATTATGTAATTCAAAGGCAGACTGTTTACATTTACATCTACAGCATTTAGCAGACACTTTATCCAAAGCTACTTACAATAAGTACATTGTCAATGGCTGAGTAGGTCATGCTCCAGTCATCGTAAGTAAACACATTCTGTTAGAATAATCAGGGCTACCTAAGCATCATACTACTGCATATAATGTTAGATCAGCTCTTTTAAGCACTTTGCTGGTATTTAGGCTGTTAGCAATTAGGTTGAGGATTGAATGATATGTTAATAGGTAATGTATATCTTAAGTGACATGCTGCTGTCATTATTCTAACAGAATGTTGTTTGCTTATGATAACATATGACCTGTTCAGCTATTGACAAATGTACTTATTGTGTGTCGCTTTGGATAAATGCGTCCGCTAAATGCTGTACATGTAAATTGTAAAAGTAAATATCAACATGACATTAAGTACTTCAAAATGAGAGCAGAGCGGATAGAATATATTTTTTTAAGTGATATAGATACAGATAACCATATAAGGGTAATGGGAGCGTTATGAGGTGGAGAGGTCAGTGTCTGAGGCGGTGGTGGATTCTGTAGAGGGGGTTCTTGATTCTCTTGCGGAAGGTGCGTAGTGACTCTGCTGTCCTGACAGCAGTGTAGAGCTCCCTTCACCACTGCAGTGCCAGGGCAAAGAAGAGTCGTGACTGAGCTGGAGCGCTGTAAGGATCTATGGATCTGTGTGTCTATGGGCCTTCGCTTATTCTCACGGAGAAGGGTTCACTAGGTACAGTAAGGGTGTACACAGTGTGTCATGTAATCAACCAAAAAAACTGCTGATCATCAGGGCTAGGAAAGATTTTATCTGGATGGACACTGGGAGCCATGAGGTGAAAGATTACATTGACTGTGTGTGTGTGTGTGTGTGTGTGTGGTTGTGACGGCTGTTGAACGCAGACTCATCACCAGATGTCTATCGCTTCATGGGAATGGGCCTCAGAGCTCAGCAGGATGGAACAGTGTCCCCTAGAGAGAGGAGCACTATACTTTCAGTGCTTCATATCATGCCCTTGGCTGAAACACACCTCTAAATCCAATAGGATTTAACTGTTATATAAACCACTGGCTTGGGTGCTCCAAAAACAAAAGCTAGCAAAGTGAGTGAGGGAGAAGCCCACTTGGGTACGGGAGGTTGTTGTTCATGGCCTTGCACTGCTCGGTAACTGGGAGTTATAGCACTCCTTTTGGTTGTAATACTATTATCCTGGGGACCGAACCGCTCGTGGACTTCCCAAAGAGGAACCAAATGAATTGGTTCCTCTGGAGACTAATGCTGAATTGTTTTGCGCAGTTCACAATGATGTTGTGCAAAGTCTGTGCCACCTACATGCATTACTAATGTGCTGTTTGTTTTGTTTACCAAACATTCTCCTCTAGACAAATTTAACGGTAGAGATCTTATGGCTATTTACACTATACACTATAAATGGCTGCTGTCTCTCATACTGGTTGTGCTCATTCTTGAGGTGGGATAATGTGTTTTTGTTGGAGTGTATGCCAGTGTTTAGTATTCATTTTGCCTGGCTCTCAGACTTCTAGATCTTCTTAGGGTCAGTCTTAAATTACCCAGTAAGCTTTGTCTCTGCAGTTGTGCATATGTGCACTTTTACCTTTTGTTGAACATGTCACCATAGACAGCTATTTAATCCACAACAAAGTGTGCCTGTAAAATAATGCTTTGCCACAAAGCTTTGACCTATTTGTATCCCGTTAGTGACCATTAATGAGCTCATCACTAATCTAGACATAGTCATAGATTTTTTACTTTCACAGTGATGATGGCCACTTCAAAACCAACCCAAAGGTCCCAGGCATCGATCTCAACTCTGTCAGATTGTTATTTGAAACACTCAGCAAGCCAGCATTCTCTGGCCTTCTGGAACAGGTAAAGGTCAATGGTGCATGTGTATATACGTAGCCTACTCTAAATGCATATTACTATATAAAATGTAGATACAAAACACAACTTAGTTGTCTACTCCCTATATGGTTGGTCTGAAATGAGGATTCCTTCGAATTTTTGGTGAATAGACTATGTCCATGTTTCCACCACAAATTGGTTTCACAAAACCGCTGATGAGTGTTTAAACTAAGCATTATAATTATTCCCCTTTTTTTGTGGATATCTATAGTCATGTGTCCATTAATGTACCTCTTCTCCTTCGCAATATAACAAGCTATAGCTTGCTAGTTAAGACGATTGCAGTCCTACAAAAGGTCATATTTGCAGTTAGTCTTCCTTCATATTGTATGCTGATGTTTGGAGTCAAACTTTAACTTTATATTTGGAGTTTGAAACCAATAGAGATGTTCCAAATTCTACATCTCAGCTGGTAGTTTGTGTCTCATCAGGCCTATAACTTAAATGGCATATGTCAATTCATTAATCCCAAAAATCCCTTACGCAAAATGGAGAGCGGAACTATAATCACCAATATTATGTAAGGGATTGGTACACCTCAACCCCCAACCCGTCTAGTGAGTATTACACTAAGTTCAGGTACCAATTTAAACTACGAAGGCCCCCTCCCAAAAGTTGGCATTGTTGCCTAGCTAAACTCAACTAGGTAAATCTTTCCAGTTTCTCAGGTTTAGTTTCTCAGTATATTTTATTTGGTATTTTATACTAACTATAACATAACCTATTATTATCCTGTACTACTAATATCCTGTAGTAAAAGTTGCTTTTCGCTTTATAAAAGCTTCATAGGATACTGTATCTTGGCATATTTACAGCCACTCTGGCCACAAGATGTGACTGCACCTACTGACTCAACAGACCAGAATTTTTAATCCCCTACTATTTTTGTTGTAGTTGCAGGAATCACTCTAGGCGTAGCTTTCTTCATGGCGGTCAGGCAGAGTGTCTGTTACCATAGTAACTCTCTTCCCATGGGCTGATATAATTCCCGCCACTGTCCACTATCCAGCACAGAGACACACTGCAAAGGGTTCTCATGTTGACTTCACTGGGGCTTGGGGAGACAAATTCCACTATTAACTGATACTAACTCTTGAAAGTTTCCTTCTGTTGCTTTGAATGAAATCAAAAAACATACCGAGATGAAAGCTTTCGTTCCTCTCACTCCCCCTTCCTAGGCCACTAAGAGCTTTGAGAGCCTGCTGATCCCTCAGCTGCCATGCTCCCCTCCTGATGTGGAAGCCATGAGGATTTACCTGATCCTGTCAGAGTGCCCCGCCATGCAGGACTCCAAAAACTACATCAGCCTCACCATCCCCCTGGCAATGGCCATCCTCCGGCTAGACACCAACCCCAGCAAAGTATTAGGTATGATACTGGCACAATTAAGGTAAACTATATATAATGAATAATAAATACTAACATTATGATTATCCTTACAGATAACTGGTGGTGTTTGGTGGCTGGCAGTGTCTTCTCCAGATTGGTAGACACCTACAAGACTATTGTGGTGTATTTACTAACAGGAGGCAAGAACCTGCTCATACCTGTGTTCCATGAGAGCTACATTACCGCTACGCTAAATATGTTGGAGAAACTCCACAAGGTACCAAGCATAGCTTCTGCTCCCAAAAATACAGCATCAAATCTGAGGTAGCGGTGAATTAAAGCTCTTACTCTAATGCAGTTCTGCTGACCGTGGTGGTCTGCAGCTCCTGGGTGGGCTCGCACAATGGCGTTTCTCGTGTTAATTCTCTTCAAAGCAGCTAGTTGAATCATATTTTTAAAAATTATATTGAGTGCTGTAGATCCTCTGAAAGCCCTCAAGGATCCGACTTTGGAACCTACAGAGTTCTTGTGTAGCGGGCCAGTTCCTGGAGCTGAGGCGTCTGTTTGTTCTCTCTTTTTCAGGTTAACCTGAAGGCCCAGCATGTGGAGTACAACTGCTTCTACATCCCTGATATCACCAGCCTGGTGGATATCCAGGAAGACTACCTCAAGTGGTTTCTGAGTAATGCTGAGATCGTAAGTACTGTCATTTTCTCACTGTATATATATATATATATATATATTTCACTTCCTCTCTACCTGCCATTTTAATTTACCCTCCCCTATCCTCCTTAACTCTACCTTTATCTACAGTAACTATGGATGTCAAACATCAACAATGGTGGCAAACAGAGCTATAGGGCTCTAGTTTCCTGATGGCGTAAGGCCGGCGGTAGCGATAATGCAGACGTAATGGACAATTTAGTTGGACACAAGGTGGTTTTTATCTCGACTGGGCGCATTTGCTAATTTACCGGTGCGCCATGACATTGCTTGTGACGAAATTGGCGTGGAGGTGCAGTAGAGCAGTGCTAGTTTAGTGTCAAATAAAACAAAATATTGCGCTAGCATCTTCGCCTGGTCAGCGCCTCCCGGAAGAAACTTTTCTGCCGGTCTGGACTTTTGCCGTCTATCTTGTAGTGACAGAGAGCGCGCTGCTGTTAAAGGGAATGAGAGAACCTGATTTGATTGGCCATAATTGAAGACCGCTCCCATCCCTCTTACTGATCATTTATTCATTCTAATCCAACCCTTTTAAAACTGCGCCGCCGTTGTGCCCGATTACCTCCACTGCACGGTACACAGTACATCTTGAACTACCCGTGCAGTTGAACCTGGCGTGTGTTATTTGTTTCTAATTAAATAAGTCACAGTTTAGGTTTTGGTGTTTTTAAGTGTTGTGCACCCTTTCTAACTAGGATCGTTACACTATGTGTCCTGTAAGGCTCGCCCAACAGCAAGTAATCTTAAGTAACTGAATTTGTTTTTCCCTTTCTCCCTTTTTTTTCAGAAAAAGAGAACACCACCAGTTCCGGTATTATAATAATTGAAATTAAAAATAGAAAGAAATAATAATGGTAAACAAATAATATATTTATGAATGTGTTTAAAACCATACCTTACTTTCCCAACAGAGCTCAGTGACCCTGTGTGCCTACCCATTCATACTGAATGCTCAAGCCAAGACCACCATGCTGCAAACAGATGCTGAACTGCAGATGCAGGTAACAATTGATATGGACAAACAAACAAACAAACAGGATCAATTAACTCCACTGTTTAGATTGTGCAGGGTTTATTTTATTTTATTAGTTAAAAGTGGCACTATTGAGAGTTGGGTTTGGATATATTTGGTTAGTTTATTTATGTTTGATTGTCTCTTTGCATCTTTACCTATAACAAGATGGCCGTGAGTGGTGCGAACCTCCACAATGTCTTTATGCTTCTCACACTGGAACCCCTCCTGGCTAGAAACCCCTTCCTGGTACTCCATGTGCGCAGGGACCATTTAGTAAGCGACACACTTCGAGAGCTCACCGTCTACTCTGATTTGGATCTCAAGAAACCTCTCAAGGTGAGAAAGCCCGGCTGGAGCTGTTTCTACCAAGCAATGCTAATTACTGGTTCGTTCATTAATGGTTTCTTCTGTTTATCCTGTTTTTGTTTGGTGTGTCTCCCTCCAGGTAATCTTTGATGGGGAGGAGGCAGTAGATGCTGGTGGAGTCACTAAAGAGTTCTTCCTGCTGTTGTTGAAGGAGCTGATGGATCCGGTGTATGGCATGTTCACCCATTACGAGTCCAACCTCCTCTGGTTCTCAGACATAGTAAGCTCAATTGCCACAACATGCCATCATTGAGTCTGACTGTTTATGCCAAGACATTTGAAACTGGCAAATTTGTGTGTTAGCAGTAAGTTATTTTATATCCATTAAACAAGATGTCATTCTCTAATGTTCAGGTTTACAAAACACTTGCTTTTATGATAGGAAATGTTCCTGAACCTTTGACTTGAATGAACAACTAAACAAAATGATCATGGGCCTTCTGTTGACAATAAAGAGACAAACTCTGTCAGGGAGAGCGCTAATAGCCTCAATGTAGCTTCCTGCCAAGCATAATAGCAAATTCATTTGTCACCTTACATTGAAACCTTAAATGTATAAAACACAAAACACATTTCAATCAAATCCTAATATATAGTATTTAATATTGGAAATCATCTGTCCTTCTTGGAACTAGTTTTCATCTAACCAGCGCCTGAGACCCAATATAAACAAAGAGAAACATCCATCTGAGGGTACATTGTGAAAGTCAGCATAAAATGGATAGGTGAGCCGACTGTGTATGGGTGTGTATGGCTAGTGTTTTGTAGAGCACAACTGGTTCCACCTGATCGGGATCATCTGTGGGCTGGCCATCTATAACTCCACAGTGGTGGACCTCCACTTCCCCCTGGTGCTCTATAAGAAGCTGCTGGACGTCACGCCCGCCCTGGAAGACCTGAAGGAGCTGTCGCCCACTGAGGGCAGGTAACGTGCCCTTTATGTTATTGTTATTTTAAGTGAGGAAGCATTCAGCTTAGTCTCTAATTATGAGCAGACGGATGAGCTGGAACTATTGATTTCTAAATTAGATTGGCTGTCAGCGAAGCCGCAGCCTGGTTGTTTTTATTATCAGACAACACAGCATCTTCCCTAGAGATGATTCATAAAGCCACTCCAGATTGTTACATGTTGTACCCAGCACCATGACTTTATGTCTACTACCAAGCCTGTATTAAACATAGAGCCAGTTGATTATTAACACTAGAACCGCAGGGATTTTTCTAAAGAATTTTAGTTAAACACAACGCCTGGAGACATCTGTATCTTTTTGTTCTACCCCGTCAGCCCTCCATCGCTACAATGTTGGGGGTTTGCGGGGGTTGGGGCATTAGTCCATTGCCTTCTATTGTATAGGCCTACTTTTACAGAATATATACTGCTATGAACTTCTATTTTATTTAGACTTCATACTTTTTTACTATTTTATTATTATTTAGCCTATTTAAATAATAATAAATACTGCAATAGCTATTTCTTCCTTAAAAAATTAATTGCACATTGCAAAAGGTTTAGTCTAAAATCTGATAAACAGTAGTTGAAATATATCAAATGTTATTTACAAATATAACGAGGTATGTAGGCCTAATTCCGCTGAGAAATGTGAAGCGTTGTCCTGCAGCTGTTACATCCTAAAGGTGAATGGGCATTGGCATTTGGTTGTGAATAATTGTTCTTCAACAGTTATGTTCTGTCCCGGCTTGTAACAACCTATGCATTTCTTCACAAAACCATGTGTCTGAAACCATCGCAGTCAGTCTGCATACAGATGGGCCGCGTCTCTTTGTAGTCAAAACTCAGGTATTTCATTATTTCTCTGTAGCAGTCCCACGGCATGGTTTCCCTAACGAACCCCTTACCATGTCGTGATGACCAGAGATTGTCCATACTCACAGTTTTCGCACAATCCTATCCGCAGATATAGAAAATGCCAATAAATGCCATTAGACCATCCACATTCCCATTAGTCCCAAGTGTTGTATCCAGTCCTGCGGGCTTCAGCAACAGTACAGTCTCTGATGTGTGTCAACATGTCCATGTCCACCAAGAAATGAAAGCTGTCCAGACGGCTGGCTGTACTTGCTTTTGCATGCTGAGTTGGGCCTGCGGTCTCTGTAAGCACGTTGTGCTTAGGAAAAGTCACGGAAGGACAGAAAGGAGGCATATACACTGATTTAATAATGAACTATTTACAAACACAGCGTTCAACGATGTGGCAAATAGCAGTTCTGGTGTTAACCATCTAATAGTATCTTATTGTTGCTGCACGTGTTGAGAGCAGCAGGGCCTGTCTGAACAATTTACCTTAGCATCACAGTGTTACCTGAGCTTCTCACTGCTACTGCGATTGGCAGCCTTCACTGTTCCCTATCTGTTTGATACAGGTGCTCTAGGATATACACAGATGTTTGACTAGTCCTCAAACGCACCATACGCAATGTAGCATCATTCCACAGAGGGCAGACGGTGCTAAAATGGAGAGGGTATTATCCCAGATAACAGGAGGAGTCCTTTGCTAGGCCTGTGTTTGCCAGTGAGGGATCCTTGCATCAAATATGGTGTGAGAAGAATTTTCATGAGGAGGACTCCAGCTTTCTATTTAGGGCACTTATTCTCACTCTGTTGTCTCTCTCCCCCCCATTAGCATGACTCTGCATTTAAAACAATCCCTTTGCCCTTTTCCCCTGACTGTAGGAGTCTACAACAACTTCTAGACCACCAAGGGGATGATGTGGAGGAGACATTTTGTCTTAACTTTGCTGTAAGCGTAACCCTGGTCACATTGTCCCTCTGCAGACCCGAGGCTAACATTTCAAGTGTGGGCTGACTTTGCTGTGTGTTCATACCAGATCACCAGGGAGAACTACGGGCTGACCGAAGTGAGGGAGCTCGTCCCCGGGGGAGAAGACATCGCCGTCGACAGGAACAACAGGTCAGACACCTGTTGACCTTTCCATGCGAGTTGTCAGGGTTTCGTTTTGTAACAGGGGTGACATGTTGTCGCCACGGTAAGGCCTAGAGCTGCACTTGAGACTCCATACTACAGATTAACCAATAATAGTATAGCAGCAATGGGTAAGCAAGGGCAATAAACAAGTAAAGTCCTTGTGCCAACCTGTACCCTTTTAATCCTGCCTTATCCCAGTCCACATGTCCACATGAGAGATAAGGAAAATAGCTTTTAAAGCTTGGGGCTCATTTATTTATACATCTATTTATTTAAGCAGCATTATCAGTTCATAATTTCTTTAAACAAAATAACCAGGCCACAAAAAAAATGATATCTATTTTTATTTTCATACTTTATCCTACTGTCTCCACCATATGACAGCCTTTTTTTCTCCAAGTCTGGTATGGAGCTTATAGCACACTCAGACATCCAGACATCCGGCTATTTGTGTCCCACATTATGATCCCCCCCTTCCCGCCAGAGTCATTGGCTCAAGCTGTGTGGAGGAGAGCCCCAGTGAGCCTATTACAGAGGGGAGGGGAGGGTAGGGGGAACAAAATGGCTGGACAAACAGATGGCACTATCTCTAGAGCAACAGTGACCACTGCTGTCCCCCGTTTCACTCACACATTACACTGTCATTCTGTTGCTGTGCGTCAAGTCACCTTTTCTAAACGTGCACACAGAAACGGTTTTCTTGCCCCACTGATGCTTATCGCCTTGTTTCCTGTCACGTTGCCCCCAGACAGATTGAGAGCTTACGAAGGCTGGGCTGTCCAAATGCGTAGGCGTGCTCTGTGTTGTTAAACACATTTTTTCTTAAGGAGTGGTGCTGGCCTGTATGTGCGTGAGTGTGCATACACTTGTGCAAGGAGTGTGTTACACTTGTGCAAGGAGAAGAATATGTTTAAGTGCAGTATGTGCATTTATCATAATTTAGGACTATCTTCTGCTGTAGGCGAGGTTTTTTTTTAGTCAAATTACAAATACGATATTCTAAGGCTGTGAAATACATGCCAGTTGCGAGTAACTGAGTAGTTGATAAAGATGTCAGTTGAAGAAGAAACCAGGGCAGGACTATTATTTTGCACTACACAATTATTGGCTAATATCAAATGTTATCTGTCCAACCTCCCCACTAAAACAAACACACACACACACACACACACACACACACACACACACACACACACACACACACACACACACACACACACACACTCATTATCTCTCTCAAGTGAGTTCTGAATGTGGATCCTGTCCCTGTGCGTTGGTATGTCAGGAAGGACTTTGTGGAGGCCTACATGCGCTACGTGTTCACAGACTCGGTCAGCGAGCTGTACTCAGCGTTTTCCTCTGGCTTCCTGAAAGTGTGCGGTGGCAAAATCCTGTCCCTGTTCCAGCCCTCTGAGCTTATGGCCATGGTGGTGGGAAATAACAACTACAACTGGGAGGAGATGGAGAAGGTCAGTGGTCCAGCCCGGTGGTTCTCAAACTGCAAGGCAAGGCTGAATATTTCATAATCAGTGGCAATTCTAAGTGCTTTACAAATAACATAAAGCAAAGAACAACTAAAAAAGACAATTGATTAAGATAAGAAATTAAATATGAACATTTTAAATAAAAAATATAATACAATTGAATACAACAGAATAAAAGATATTTAAAAAAAAATGGTTAAAACGTGCCACATTACATTGCCCAGTTAATCACTCAACTAAAGGCCTTTGAAAATAGTCAAGTTTTGAGTCTAGATTTAAACATTTCTATGGTTGGGACACCTCTAAGGGAACTTTTTTCTTTAAACCATCTTGATTTTGTTTCAACAAAAGGTCACGCTACATTGCAAAAAGGTTGTCCGTAGGGGGTTTCAAATAAATTATAAAACTAAATAAAATATTAATTATAAAAAAGGCTATTTCAAAATGCTGAAAGCCTCTTGCGGCCCCCAAAAGCTTCCCGGGGCCTATTTTATCCCAAATGACAGATGGAGCCCACATTTTGGCACAATGGACGGGACAGAAAATATACAGGGAAAATAAAGAGAAGAAATCTGAGCGCCACATGGTTAGATGATGAATGACTGCTTCTGAATGGGAAGGGACGGTTACCAGTGCTATCAAAATAGCTTGTTTTGGGCATTTCTTGCCGATTTGGTTAGTCTAGAAAAGGAACACAATGTCAGGGTCTTATTTTTTAGCGCTTCTCAGAGAACTAGAGTGGCTGTGTGCCGATGGCTGTTGTGCCATGTTGAGAAAAAAAAGAAAAGGATTTTATATAAGCCTGAAAAGAAGTCTGAATGCTAGACTGTGAGCAGGTAAAGAGAACAAGAGCTCAAGCAAGACACTTGGCTTAATAAACATTTTTTTAAATTCAAATAATCACCTCATTTTCTTTCTTCTGACGTCCCTCTTCAGAATGCCAATTACAAAGGAGAGTATTCAGCCACTCACCCAACTGTCAGAATGTTTTGGCAAGTCTTTCACGAGTTTCCTCTGGAAAAAAAGAAGCAGTTCTTATGTAAGTAATTACTGACAGGCTCTGACAGGGTCTGTTCTCATTGTATTCATAGCGCGGACATGTCCCATCTACTGTACAGTGTGGGGATAGAGCCGCACTAGTAATGAGACTAAAGCTCCACGTCTCTGTGGCTGTGCCTGTAAGAGCCTTTAAGCACCCCTTGCTGTCCTCCTCTAGTGTTTCTGACAGGCAGCGACCGCATCCCCATCTATGGCATGGAGAGCCTGCGCATCATCATCCAGTCCACGACGGCAGAGGAGCACTACCTGCCGGTCGCCCACACCTGCTACAACCTGCTGGACATGCCCCGCTATCGGACCAAAGAAACCCTGCGCTGCCGGCTCACCCAAGCCGTGGAGCAGTACGAGGGCTTCAGCCTGGTCTAAGCGGCCGTGTGGCGGTAACGCCGATGCACTTTATTAGGAATGCCCGCTGTGAAGCCCATCGACACTGCATGTCAGGGTTGAGAGGACACATGGATGAAACGTTCCCCAATACCCTGTTTACAATTGCAAGATTGTTACATATGAAATGGGGGAGTTGGAGACAATAATATATTAGCACTCAAATGTCTGAACAGCTAAAGGTTATCATTGCTTTGGGTGTTATACAGCTGGGAAGTTTTTCTGTTGTGTTCACTTTGCAAATGCTTGGATTTTGTATTTAATTCCTTACATTTCTTAAATTCTATATCTGCTATTTGTTACTTTAAGCTAATTTAATCAACATGTTTATTTTTTTTTTAAATTAAAGTTAATTTATTTACAGTATGTGAGTGGACCTTACAGTACAATTCCTTGATATCGAGACCTTGTGCTGACTCTAGTTCGTCAGTTGTGCCTGTTGTAAATGAACTAAAGGGACAGGTGACACGAATACACCTCTGGGCAGTGGCCACACAGAACCAGGATCAGAACTAATTAGATGATGATTCATTTTGTGGATTGACGGAGCGCCTGGCTCCGTGTCTTTTGTCCACGTTTAGAAATATTGCCTTCCACAACAAATCGGAACATCATTCCATCATTTATATTGGATGTTGTCTGTGTATGTTGAGTGAAAGCAACAACCTGTTTATTAGTCCAAACTAAATATCATTAATGTCCTCGTTGGTACACGAGGAATTCTGTGATGGTCTTAATCAGAGAAAACGTTAAATGGGTGTTCTAAAGATGTCTGGAAAATAACCTATTTAGTATGCTAGATATAACTAAATATTATGCCTTTATATCCCCATAGCTCAAATAATGTACATCTTCCAATGCTGATGTTCATATACATATGTTCTTCACATTGGTTTAACTTATTAGAGCAATTATTGAGTTTAAGGTCAGTGTGAAGCAGGTTATATTGGGGCATCTACTGTATTTTAGCAATAATTAATTGATACAGTCCAGCAATGCACTGACTTTGAGTGTACCTAACTTTCAGTCAGTACAGTGATGCACACCAAACATTACTGGGATATCTCCTGATAACTCCGCTCATGACGCATGCACATTTCTATTAACTATACATTGAATTAATCATACAGTACCAATTAATGAATCATCAGTAGGCAATGTCAGATAGTGTAAAGTGCATCCAGTTACTCTTGCCATTTATGTTTACAGTATATTCAAAGTTACATCTATGTTGGACACCCCCTCCCCCAACTTACTATAATTAGAAAGAATATGATGTAAAACAAATCCTACCAAACAAAATGTTGGAGGAAAAACCAAGAGGTGCACAACTAGAGTATAGACTGTTGCAGATGGTTTATACTAACATCATTGCCTCAGGGCTTCTCATCAGAACACCTTATTGTTATTCAGCTGGTTCTTTAGCTAATGCCCTCATTGCAGTGTTGTATAAGACTCTGAACAACATGTAAACAAACACGCCGTCATCCTCACTGGTTGCTGCTAGACATGATTGTGTGGAAAAACAGCGATGCCATTCAGTTTACGTGCTGACCAACTAGAATGAGGAGAAACTATTTGAAGTTCATTGCACCAAGGAACTGTAGAGATTCCAAATTACATGGACTACATTTCCTGTTCAGTATATGCAAATAAGGGCTTTGTAGTTGCTTTGTTTTGAGAACATATTTACTTTTGTACATTTTTAAATGGATTACATTATTTTTGTTAACCCATTTTTTCCCCCTGAACAAATAAAATGTAATTTCACCTCATATTTTCTCACCTTTGTGGTTCTGATTATTATATATAAAAATGTTGAATAATATTGTCTTAGTGACACACCAATGACAGCCAAACATCACAAAAAAAACAGTAAAAATATCTTTTCTTTTATATTATATACAAAATAGAAATACAATTTATGTACTAAAATGTACACATCCAATTTCATTTAAGTCTGCCAGTGTTTACATTCAATAGAAACGAAATTCACACTGTTAATTATCCATTTTGGAGAAATAAAGGAAAGATGTACTTGCTCACAGAAATGTAAACATAGACCGTGATCCATATTTACAAAGAACAAATCAGCTCTGGAGATGACTAGAAAGAAAGCAGCAAGCCTCAAGAAATACAGAGGGCTATTATTGGGGGATTTTTCATCCATTTCTTCAATCCACATGGGATCAATAGATTCATCTCAAAATGGCCTTTCAATGATCAATGTGAGCAAAAACATACCAGTGATTTCAAGACAAGAAATAGCTTATTTTACATTAAGTAAATAGGAAAAGCACACAATCACAAAAATATACAAGCATTCAAATGTTGAAGATAAGTTACCAGTGATCACAAAATATAAACTATGTTATTGAATACAATAATCTATGCTATTTTGGTGTACAATCTGAACTCTGGGTCATCGTCTTTGGATCACATTAAAATAAAATGTTGTGCATGTTAACTATTTAGTGAGTAAATAACTCGAGAAATAATGCTATTTAATTTTACTTTTAAAGTATAAAAAAGAGTGTTAAAATGTGTGTTGTAGTAAATGGTGCCAAAATATAATTTGAATTATAATATTCTAACTAAAATGCCCATAATTTACTGAATACTGTTAAACTAATTGTATGGTATGTATGAAGATGCAGTTACTGTCTCCCTTACAAAAATACACAAAAACAAAACATTTGTGGATTATAAAATCCTTCTTTAAAAATAGCAATGCATCTATTATTTTAGTCAAAGGTTTTTAAGACTTCTAAATCACAAGAAAAATAACTTTTTTAACTAAAAATGTCTATTACAACATTCTAAACAATCAATAGGACAGCAATAAATTATCCATATGACGTTTAGGTCATCCATCTAACGTGCACCAAAGGAATGATGTCACCGTTACAGGTGAGCTCATTCAGAAATGTTGGACAACCTCCCAGACGTTACTTTATTGTCTGTGTGAATTTAGAGGGGGTCAGTAGCTTTCTTATCACTGCGGAGCTGTAGTACATATAAACGGCAACATGTAGTAGGCATCCCCGCTAGACCAAAAAATTCAAATAAAATACAGAATACAAAACAAGAATGGTACAGATGGCAGAAGAAAGAAAAACAAAAGCCGTTCACACAGTTTCCTACAGGGTGAGGTGCGTTTGTGCGTGATGGGTATCCTTCAGTGGCTGGTGTAAAGTTGTCTTTAGCACAGCAGACTACGCCTCTGTCTTCTGAGATTTAAGGTGTTAATTTTCCTAAAGGGTCTTGGTTGAGTCTCTTTTGCTGATGAGGACTTCAAGCAGCCTCAGCTTGGCTTTGACTTGTTTGTATTCATTATACTCCACTGCTAAGGGGGAACGGTCTTCCTTCTGCACATTTCTATGGGGTTCAACAAATGAACTAATTAAAGATCAGTCAGTGTTCAAATAGCAATGTTCAACATTTATAGGCAAGGTCTATGCATTATGTATCCTCTAGAATCCTCTTCTTACCTTCCATTTTGTCTAAAGAACTGGTCCTCAAACTCTCTGAGATTCTTCCGGATTCTCTTTTTCTCCTCTCTGGTCTCTTGAAGTTGCTCCACAAGTTCCTGCCTGTGAAGGAGAAAGACATCAATCAACTTTAGGCATTTCGGTCTCTTTTTTTTCTAGAATTGTCTTGATTAAATAAATATATAATTTTTCCATATTCATGCTGTGGTGCTTACATTGTGGCAGAGTGTAGGTTGGACAGTCCCATGTCGCTGGGGTTCTTAGAGGGAGAAAGTTCGTCCACAGGGGAGATGAAACCGTCTACTTCCTCCTCCAGCTGGTCCAGGAAGCCCAACATGCTGAAGTCAGGGCGGTCGGTGACCGTCAACTGGGGCTTAGAGTCTCCATCGTCTTCGGAGCCGTCCTCCTCCTCCTGCAGAAGCAGAAAGGCATTCGATGATGTTTAGGGGGGTCATCAGCAATACTGCAGACTGCTCGGCTGACCTCCCGGGTGCATGAGAATCATGCGCGGTTAGTCAAATGTTAATGTAAAAAAAAACATTGCAGCAAAACAATCCCTTGATTTGCTGTTGCATCATCCATCTTGCAACCAATGCCAACCCTTTTGTCTGAGAAGAGATTAGTGGTTATAAATGGGGTTAATGAAGGCAATACACAAACTATACAGACTAATGTACTGATACTCTTGTGATTTGTTAAGGGTGCAAACAAATGTCATTAAGAAATGAATCACTTTAGTATTATTTTAGTCAGTGACCCATCCGGGGGTTCCGACCCCTACTTTGACAACCATTAATTTGAGTTAGCCCTCCCGATCACTTAGATCACTTGTGAGGGGGAGGGGGGAGGGGGGTTGGGGTGCCGGGACTCAAACACACCATGTGCCATTTCAAACCTTCACACATTCTGAGTCATAGCACCGCAAACAGCAGCAGCTGATTGAACATTTCATCAATCAACAGGCAGCAATCATGTTCAGTTTGTGGGCAAACGGTAAGGGTCAGTGAGGGAGGGGGTGAGGGAGGGAGGGAGGGGGTGGTTCTGATGATTATTCAGGCAGCTGCTCTTCACCTTTATATCATCGAAGAAGAGTGCAGGTACGCCTTCAATAATAGGCTGAAGGAGCGGGCATCTGCGCTTGCTGGAGGGAGAGCCCTGTGGCGATGGTCAAAAGGGAGGGGTTACCACTAGGACAAATCACTCCCCCCGCTGTTATTTATAGCATGGGCATGAGAAACCACTGGGCGGGCATCCACTGGCCACTCAGGCCTCAAGGCTGACTCCATTTTTATCAGGGCACTGACGCTGAACACAACTAAACACCACCTTCTATTTAGTCTGCCGCAGTCAATCTAACTGGGGGGGATAAAACATTATTTTTTGTTTGATGGGATGTTGATGTAATTCTGAGGCACAACATCGCACGAGCCTGGGTTGTGATTTTAGAACTCTATAATGTGGGACAATAACCTGTGAGAGTTCCTAAATAATGTAAAACAATAGTGTCTGAATACCCACAGTGCAACATGCTACTCTAGTGGTGGCAATTTATATAATGGGAATTTGATGTAGCGCAATATAAAATGGAAATATAGCAGGTCCACAATGCAGATCATATATTACATAACCAAGATGTTAAAGTACATATTTCAGGTATTTAAAGTTATTACAATGAAACTTTTAAACTGTTTAAATAGCCAATAGTAAAATGACTGCATTCTTCCATATCTTTTAAACCAAAAAGCAAGCAGATCCCCCTAATAGAGTGGTGTCTAAGCCTCTAGTAGTAGTGTGTGCTTGGTAAAGCAAAGTGCTGCTGTTTGTGTTTTCATTCCTTAAGCCAGCTGAGATACTGTGAATTCAGTTAACAGCCTACTGTATTCTTCTGAGCTGCTAAAGGTGGACTTATCGTTGGCCTTGAGGGCAGAATAGCATGTCTAATGCCTGTTCTCCCAGCAGACTTAAGCGAGCACAAACACTGTCTGGTACTAAATGTCCACACAGTGACACTGGCTCTGTGGCCAGTGTTAATAGTGGTGCAACGTTTACTACTAGTTCAAGAGATTGTGAGGCGATTGTGTGGTAAAGGCAGCAATGTTAACCCAGCCAGGAAGCTACACTTACAATAACAGGGATGGTGGAGGCTCTGCACAGGATCTGCTTGACCAGGCGGTATCTGTCATACAAGGGCTTCATGACCTGCCTCTCAGTCTTGGTGACCTGGAGGAACAGAAAGGACAAAAACAAAGCACATTGTTAGCACGGTGTGAGCTGCTGCTTTCCAGGGTAACTACAAAGCTAAAAGGTAAACACCATGACAGGTAATACTGTAAGGTAACAAACAGGTGTTCATTTCTGAGGATTAGGGGTAACAAGGCTTAGGGTTGACTGACTTGTCAGCCTTAGGTCCAAATAACACCAAATAACCCCCCCCAACCTTCGGTTAACCTCCCTCTTGGCCTTATTTGTGCAGCATTACAAATATCTATAGATTTCTTCTCTTCCTCAGGAACGTCCTACTGTAGATCGCATGCTGTGTTTCTCCTTGGCCAAGCTTTAATAAATATATTATTTATTAAGTAAGACAACAAGGACTCTGAGCTGAATTCTTTTATCTAACATTTTCGATTGCATAACATTAAAAACAGCTTTGTTATATTAAAATGACAACAGCTTTGTTATATTGCACAATAGGGCAAGGCCCATCCAGAGAAACATGCAAGGGTGTGTATGTTGCTGTTTGTGGAATCGGGGTGAAAGCACAAAGACTTACTGGTCGGCCGTGTATGCCCTCGTAGTACAGGAGAGCCTTCTGCAGGGACAACTTCTCTGCTCCAATCTGCTCCCGTGTCATATCCTGCACACGACAGGAAGTGAGTCTCTGCTGTCCCCAGGGTAGATGCAGTA
The DNA here is from genome assembly GCA_025447815.1 of Percopsis transmontana. Classification (NCBI taxonomy): domain Eukaryota; kingdom Metazoa; phylum Chordata; class Actinopteri; order Percopsiformes; family Percopsidae; genus Percopsis; species Percopsis transmontana. Next base: position 23,070 of record JAOEHI010011514.1, read on the forward strand.
CTTTCTCAACATTTTTCCACCCATATCCACACATTGTTTTATACAGTCTATACAGTATATATATTTTTGTGTGTGTGATGCTGCATGCTATGCTATTAGAAAGAAGTGGTTGATAGTCAAATTTTGAAAGCTACTGCTGTGAAGCGTGCAGTATGGCCGCGGTGTCTCACCTTAATGTCATGTGGCCGTGCCACCTCCTCCCTCTTCTCCTGGAGCTTGCTCATGACCACCTCCAGGGTACTCTCCACTGGGGGTTTAGGGGGGCTTTCCTGCTGGGGCTTCTTCTCCAGCTGGGAGCCAAAGCTCTTGGGCAGGGTGTTGCTGCGCTGGCGTGTCAGAGGTGGGAGGTCTTCTTCAGACTTCAACAACTTGTGTTCTGGTGAGGGGACACAGGGGTGGTACGGTGTAGGTGGGACTCCAGCTTTTAAATGTATGAATGTTTCCCCCTGTCTGTCCTGCCCCAGGTAGGGCTTACCTTTAAGGTCTTTGCGAAGCCTGGCCAGCTCGTTTACCCATCTGAGCACTTCCGGGTTTGCGACCTTATCGCTGTGAGACGGCTGGGTAAGAAAAGCAAGAACAACCAATGAAAACGAGTTCTCAGCAGCATCAACATTGATACACTACGACGACTTGACCTCCTGTTGACCCAATTCTATGCCTGTCTCCTCTACTGCATAATGAATCCACGGAGCCTCATTAGCGAAACAAGAAACCCGTTAATAACCATATCATCAATCGAGTCCAAACATTTCTATCTCTCCTGCATTAGCTTGGCGTCTGCTGCAGTTAGCATGTCTCCTTGATGTAAACCTACCCTGTATTTGCGCTCCTCTTCGAACCGCTCCTCGAACCGGCGTATTTTTTTCTTCAGCACATGGATCCTCCTCGAGAGCTGCGCCGAAGTTAACTCCTCCTTCTCGTCGTCACACGAACCCAGAGACGAACTCCGCCTGCGACTGTGGGTGGTTGTCATTGTCACACACATTTATACGTTGAAGAATGTCAATTGCTGTACAAGGGGAACAAAGCAGAGCGGCACGCTTACCTGACGAAAGAGTGTGCGTTGGGTGGCGAGGGGGGGACTTCGGTGTCGTCCAGGTACTGCTGGCAGTGGCCGTAGCCGTAGAAGCGAGGCGACAGCATGGGGTCGCTGTCCTCCTCTAGCAGCTGGCGGATCAAGCGCCCCCCGGCGTGGGGGGACAGCCGGGCCTCCTCTCGGTCCATGCTCTCCCTCTGCCACGATGAATATGCAGGAACGGGCTCTGAGTGGCACAAACAAGCGTCCATGTTAGGTCAGATTAGGATGTAAAAGCTCACAAATACAGGGCAGCTTGGCACTGGAGTGTTTCAGGAATCGCATAATGGATGCTAGCTGCACCGAGGGAATAAACAGAGGGAATTTAATCCTGAACTGTGGCGACGCTACGGTCAAGACGTGTTTTGCATCGCAAAGAAAAACTGAACCCTTGCATCTTCAAGAAGTAACACAGATTTTAACACAGGTGCCGCTATGCCCGTTTGTCTCCATGGAAACGTCTTCCCCGGCACTGACACGGCAGGCAGTGAAGGTCAGAGAAAACGACTGTCTACTAGAACCTTCTCAAGCCCCTGTGACAGTGACAGATTTCCTTCTTTCCTCTTACACCACCCCCTTCATCACCTGGCTACAAACTCTGGCCATCATTAAACAGCCATGCAGACGCCCCAGACAATGCCTGGACTATAAATAATGCCTGGTTCCACTATCATGTTCTCCACAGAATAATGTCCTGCATGACCCCTGCTTAAAGGCAGGGTTTTTGGTTTAGTTTGGCCTGTGCAAGCTCAGTGTGTGTGTGAGTAGGACAGAGAGAGAGAGAGAGAGAGAGAGAGAGAGAGAGAGAGAGAGAGAGAGAGAGAGAGAGAGAGAGAGAGAGAGAGATCAGATTGTGCACATCTGTTGCTAGGTAAGGAGGCAAGGTTGAAAAAAGAACTGCTGCTGTGAGATGCAGGAAGCCCAGCAGGTGTGATGATGCAGCCATGTTTGATGGAAACGGAGAGAAACTACACTATTGTCCCATAGGATCGGGTGTCGAGTGCCCCCGGTCCAGGGAGAGGAGATGGCGAGCAAGCCCAAAGCAAGCGCGGAGTGGGTGCCGGACAATCTAAACAGTGACGGTGTCAGAAAGCACTCGTGAAAATATGCACACCCACTCAGAAGCGGTGCATGCCTGTTTGTCTACACAGTGGGTAGAAGAGCAAGTTAAGTGACTTGGCTCAAATTCCCGCTTTGGAGCCCCAGAGGTTCTTTCTTTACGTGATGCTACGTGCACTTCAACATGTCGGCACTCTGCGCGGGGTTTCTCACAGTCGTCAAACCAAAGCAAATGTGGTGCTGGGCCTATTATTTTGCTTAGTACATCAGTGTTGGCCAGCATTTGAAATTAAGCTTTTAAATCAGCAGCACAATGGGTGTTCACCATTCAACCACTGTAAACATACTGTATGCAACAATAAAACACGCAAGTCTGCCATCTATAAAAAGGTTGTATTTTATACTAGCTGAAATCATTCCATTAAATGTTGCCATGCAGTGGAAAAGGTCATGAAGAAACACTTGGCATTGTTTTTTTGTGGAGCTGTTATTTGTAGCAAGGCTAGTCAACGTTAACAGTAATGCAGTGCAACACTTACCATCACTATAACTCAGCTGGAAAATGCTTTTGAAATCAAGGAAAGGGGAGCTAAAGAATGGAGGATCTAGTGAAACAAAAGGAAGAGGGAAAAAAACAAACAGAGATTTCAGAAAATGTGGAATTAAGATGAAACAGTATGTACAAAAAAAAGCAGAAGTGAGAAAAATAGCCAACTTGCAAAATTTTTATACCAAACAAACTTAATGTAGCTTACAAGGTACATTTCTTCTAAGCTTCTTTAGCACATTAGCTTTCTCGTTTCCTCTAAGTATCTGTTAATGTCTTGCCACTAATAGTCCCTACATGTCTGGCAGGTGGACAGAATAGGCCTGAGACAAATATCGAGTCGCCATGACAGGAGTTGGCACAAAATGTACTAGGACAAAGGTCTCATACCCTCAGCTCTGCTGTACATACCCTCATCATCCCCACTGTGCCCGCTGATCTAATGTAGATGTATTTCAATGACACCACATTCCTTCCATACATATTTAACTTAGTAGCTTAATAACGTAATAACTATGTTTGACTTATTTTTGAAAGAACAGAAATGGAATAAAAATGAACACAGATTCTAAAAAGCTTCTTAAAAGACTGAACACACACACATTGCGGCAACCAGTATGTAGGAGATGTCCTACACGATTTAAAAATGACCTCAACACAACAGGTTTCACTATTTACACCTCAGGAACAAAACAAGGAGGACGGATGCTTGAAAAGGGTCATGAACTGGCAGAACTGGCATGTGTGCAAAAAACATTTGAATTGTATGCTCCAATGCTCGTGCAAACACAAACACACATAAACAGAAGCATAGCAAGACACACACACTACGCACCAGACAGACTTACCCAAGACAGCTAACTATTAACTCTGCCGCAGAATACAGTAAAGGCCTTTACTGTACTACTACTACCCTACTTGGAAACAACGAGAGTTTGGCAGCTCAGAAGTCATATTTTATTACCTGGCTACCTGACTCAGACTCAGGAGTAAATGCTGCAAAGCCACAGGCAACAACCCTGCCTTAGAACTCTCTATAATTATTGTGTCTTGTTAAGCCACTAGAGAGCACCACCAAGGAAAACAAATTGCTTTGACTGTTAAGGACCACAACCAAACTGAGAAGGTGCACAAAGAGATTTTCTTCAAGGTGTGACCTAGTTTGCTCATCCGGCGCATCAACCTTCTACGGTCAGGAACGTGGAAGGGGCGAAGACCAAGGTTCCATTGTAAAGATTTAATTTACATGTCATGGCATGTCTGTAACTGCTATTGTAGTATACGTAGGCATTTCTGTGTAACACTTTCCTTACTAAACAATCATGACAAAATGGTGCTACTAATATTCCCAAACCTAAACACGGAAACCTCAATTCTCCTGAACCCTGTCGCATCAATGCAAAATTATAACCAGCTCCATTGAGAGATTACACATACTGTAATTCCCAGCATTGTAAGGCATAGGAGACGAAACTGAACGCTGACAATAAACAAACAGTACCAAATATACCAATCAGATTTCTTCAGCAAATAACCACTTCATCACTGTCAGCCCATGCAAGCTCCAGTCCGACACCACGCGTGAGCTCCGGCACGCACGCACACACGCAGGCAGGCACACCTGTGCAGATAAGCTAGTCAAATATGAACTCCAGTCCAGTAATTACAAGAGGCGCGTGAAAGCACGGCAGTAAACACACACCGTTAACTCCACCAAGACTATAAAAATCACCGTTATAAGGAAGACCTACATTTCTCAGTGACGCCTAGAGAGAAACACTAGGAGCTGTTGCACTGCGGTATCCTGACAGCGGCCCAAGCAAGCCCGCAGACGTGTTTTATCTCCCCCACAGAGTTTGCGGGGACGAACTTAAGAGGAGCTTTGACAATAAAGTTGCGCATGCTTTGCATGAAGGAGCCACACCGAGGGGGAGGAGAAGGGAGGAGGAAAGGGAGGGGGAAAGGGAGGAATAGAGGGTGCAGAAGGTGCACAGCTGCCACCCACACACCCATGTGCAGGGGTGGATTTGTGGCGGAGGAAGATGGGTGTTGTCTATGTGCACATGCATGTTTACGTCTATTCCAAGTGCTGGAAAGCAACCAAACGTAGCATTTCAAAAGGCCTATGCATTAAAGTGCGTTTGTGTGTGCGTGTGTGTGTGTGTGCGTGTATAAGCACAGCAAAATGGGGGCGACTCTGAACTCACCGCCCCAGTTGTTGTCCTCAGCCAGTCCTGTCAGGTCCAGACGGGGGATGTCCTCGCAGCTCGCACACTCGGTCTCCGGGCCGTGCACCCCGCCGCTGCCGACCCTCCCCGTGTCACAGGTGACGGGTGCCTCCTGAATCTTCATCCTGAGTGTCTGCACAACCATGAGACAGAGACGGAGCACTTCAGCAACGGTGGGCTAGCCAGCGAGCACACACTCTTTAAGTTCAGCCACACAGTCCCTCAGACAAGCCCTGCCCCAAACGGAGGGGCTGCCCCTCGCTCCCGATTGGCCGAGGGCACTGGCCAAAACATCCGCCCATCTATCTGTGGCTGTGGGTGCCTGTGTGTGTGTGAGTGTGAGTGTGAGTGTGAGTGAGAGAGAGAGAGAGAGGTGGGGCTTATCTCCGCCCACAGCAGATTCCCCCACCCCTCCCTGTTTTTTTTCTAATCTCTCCCTAGCTACTGCTCTACACGTCTTCTCCCTCCTCTCTCTCTCTCTCCCCCACCCAAACGCTGCTCCTGACTTGTTTGCTTCGCAGTGGCAGGAGCAGAGGGCGGGAGGGGGGAGGAGCAAGGAGGAAGGAAATGAGAAGTGGACAGATTATTAGCTCGCAGCACGTATCCCGCGTCGACAGGCTGCAGACACACGGTCGCCTCAGAGTGGAGACGCTGCCTGCTTTTCCCCCCCGTCTTCCCCAGCAGCCAGCGCTCACTAACTTGCCCCCTTCCCGCAAGCTTGTTCCCCTCCCACCAGCTCCAACAGTATTTGTAGCATGATTGGGCTTGGCCATCGTATCGTGTAAACAGTTTGGCATGACACAGCGTCTTTCAGCCGGTCATGTAATCAGTGCGTGGTCTCGGACACACCAGCGGGGTCCCGTTTCCTCTCTCTGGGCGTGGGACCAGGCTATTTTTAGGGAAAACCGCAGATCAAGACACAACTACGACTAGCCCTCATAAACGCCACAGACTACTTACCAAATGGCGCTTTGACCACCTTTCCTGGTTATTTTATTAGTAATACTGTATTGTTATTGGCAGCGTGACAAACGACTACTTGGAGAGGTATATTTAGTCCACTGTGTTTTGTTTGTGTAGGGGGCGGGGTGGGGGGGTAAATGTTTGGGTGGGCACAGAGCCAAGAGTTCATCAAGTCCTCGCCGCTGTTGAGTGGTAAATAACTTTGATGTGAAGCGCGTTTCATATTGAGTTTCATTAAGGCCTGGTCTTTAGCAGAGTGGCCTAGGAGCAAATAATAACAGAAATCTACCCTGAAGAGCATTTACTGACACCGTCTACTACAACATGGAAAGCCCCCTCGACCCACCCTGAACCTCAATTCCAATCACTCAAGAAACCCTTAAAATAAACGTAGACGCTGGTACACAGCACTTTTATACACACATACACACGCAAGGCCTCTAGCCTCAGCAGCTTCAGGAGGCTGTACACTGCATACACAAAAGTGAGCAATGAAGTGAGCATTTCGTTGACATAAAGAAACACTGCTTATGTGTGTGAGCAGCAGAGTAACCGACTAAGGCAGCCAAAAGTTTGATGAGCCAAGTGAGAAGAGGTGGCCAGCTCAACAATTGATTGGGTTTAGAGGTAAGATAATGTCATCACTGGGACTGAAACACGTTTACATACGTATAGTGAAATGGGCTTGTTTTTTAAAAACCTTTGGTATGCAAGTGTTGTAAATGCTCCAAAACGCCTGCAATAAATAGCCCTTAGCTCCTTAAACAAACCTTTGATGTCAAGTCTTTCGTATTTAAACTGACCAAATAGATGAAACCCACTCAAAGTATAATCCTTCTAAATGAATGACTGATAATGGCCCGATAAATATCTGAACCGGATCAATTGTTAGGCTAATTCTATTAGTTTTTGCTAATTGTGTAAGCAGTATCTATTCAATCGGTAAATCGGTTGCATCAGTGTGAAAAAGACATTATTCAACATGCAGCAGAAACACAAGACTATATTTGGTGGCCCACAGCGATCATGCTGAGCTCACACACACACACACACACACACACACATCATGAAGAGGGACATAATCCACAACGTCCAGAGCGCTATGCCATCATTACATCATCAGGACAGTACTTAGTAGTCTGGACAGCTGCAGAGAAAGTGTGTGTGTGTGTGTGTGTGTGTGTGTGTACATGTGCGTGCATGTGTGTGTGTAGGAAGATAAAGATAGAGAAAGCTAGTTGTGATGATGATTTGTGTGTGTGTGTGTGTGTGTGCGTGCGTGCCTGCGTGTGTAGGAAGATAACAATAGTGAATGTCAGTGATAAACCACTGAACTTGTGATGCTCTGCAACCCCTAACACACTTGTGTGTGTTAGGGGTTGCATAACGTAAATGCAAACACATGAGAGGAATTTAAGGGGCTACTGCTGCAGTAGCGTATAGACAGGATTTAGCTGGTAAAGTATAAGCTTCCTGTGGTATGGCTTTGGTGTTCCTCGTGGGTTTTCTGCATACACAACTGCTGTAACACACCACCACAAACAAACACATAAACCAGACAAAAAACACAATGGTAATAAATTAAGGTTGTCTTGTTTTAGACGGTTTCAGTTCAACTCTGCTCTATTGCTATTCACTAGGAACTTCTGCAGGAAAAATAAAGGTGATGGACAGCATGGGTGAACAGAATTTCACCAGCTATTAGATGGTAATGTTCCATGACTCATTCTATGCTTATATAGACAGTGACGTGGATGTCTTAGGAACAAATTGGGGATGTGTCTGCGTGGATATATTGGATGTATTGGATTCTACAGTAACTAGCAGCTATTTCTCCTCACTCTGTTGGTACAACATGTTCTAACTGCAGTCAAGCGTGTTATCGGGTTACAGGGGCTCACGCAAGCCACACTCTGACACACTTATACAGTAAGCACAAGTGTGTGTGTGTGTGTGTGTGTGTGTGTGTAAGAAGGCACCTGCCTGTGTGGAAGTCCCCACTAAAAAAAATCCACACATAGAGCATTTACACTGCCAGAGTACTTATTGTATCTCTGGCAACAATACCAAAGCTATCAGCAAACAAATTCAGGGGGTGAAGGCCAGGCTTCAGGATGGTAGGTCAGGAAAAACCTAGCAATTAATCAGACAAACAACAACTGCAGAGAATGCAGAGAATTCAAGCAGTGCGTCTCTCTGACACCGACCTAGGCATATGGATTAAACACCTTGATAAGAGGCTGCCGGAGAAGCCTGCTACCCGGAGCAGTGCCAGGTGGCTCCTGGTGGCGGCAGACAAATCCATCTGGCCTGCCTAGAAAAGGATTCCATCAGATTTGCGCAGCACTGTGTAATTCCAAACACTGGCCCTGGTCCAGACTGGCAGACAAGTGCATGAGGGCATGGAAGAAAACCTGCATCCCTGCCCATCTGTCCAGACTGCCAGCAACCGTTTGTTTGTCTGCTAAAAAGTAGAATACACCTGCTAAATCCATCCAGTAACTGTGGTATCTGACATTTAGTAGAATAGGTTTTGGACTTCAATATTATAACCGATAACCCCACGACTCTGTGGGTTTAATGGGTTGTCTTAAATGGTATTGTGAAAGTCTGCTCCAAGATAATTGGAGCCCAGCAAAGAGACTTGTGCTCCCTCTGGGAGAAACAGGCGGCCCAGAAAGCAAAAGAAATGAAAAGCCAAGCTTAACATCATGAAACACATGGCCCTTAGTTTCAGAAACAGGCACAGAGTGGAGCAGCGGCAGATCCCTCATCATTTCCTGATGATGTTACTGAGGACGTGAGACAATGTGAGCTCATATTGTGGCAACTAAAAGTTATTCCAAGCAATCATCAGCTGTTGCTGATTTTATTATTTATTTGTAAAAATAAATAAATAAATAAATAAATATCAAAAGATGTGTGAAAGACATGGATCGAGAGAGGAAGGGGGCCCACAGAGACTGCTTATGTATAGAGCCCAGAGTCTTGTGCTACACCTCTGCCTGTGAGTTGTTAAGTCATGTGTATGAACTGGGTAAGCTGTAAATTAATTGCCCTTCTTGTGATCAATAAAGTAGTCTTAATGTGAATCTGACTCCATTAAATAGCGACTACATTCTTTTTGTTGTTTACACTTTTTTAAAGTTGTGTAGAGCCTCGGAACTCTGTTTGAGTAGTCTAGAATGTATCTTTTTCTGTAGATGTTTCATCTGTTTACATGTACAAATTGTGGAGTGACACCTCAGTAAAACGTATTATATACCTATCTAATCCTATGCTTTGGATTCAGATGAGCGTTTCTACACATTAACATACTGTATTATTCTGCATTTCCTTTCAAATGGGATCAGTAACTAACTACACTGGTGGTACTGATGAGTCAGGGATGTCCATGATGTGGAGGGGGGGGGGGGGGGGGGCGCGGCCGGGGCGCGGCCGCCCGCCCCCGGCCGGGGCGGGGCCGGCGCCGGGCGCGGCGGCCCGGGGCGGCCGCCGCCCCGCCCCCGCCGGGGGGGGGGGGGGGGGGGG
>JAOEHI010011524.1:0-32471 GCA_025447815.1 Percopsis transmontana
GGTTTTGCTGGTGGGTGTTTTTGAGTGAGATAGAGAGAGATAGAGAGAGAGAGAGAGAGAGAGAGAGAGAGAGAGAGAGAGAGAGGGAAAAGCAGAGATGGTGTTCAGTCGCTGTTGGACAATGTCTGGAGACTCATTCACAGAGAGCTCCTGAAATGTGATGCTTCAATGTGACACTGACACTGATTCAGTGCACCGCACGTCCGACACGCACGTACAGGGGCTCCAGGATCCATCACAACCCTTAGTTTCTCTCCGTTAACCATAGTAAGTAATGAAGTGCATCATGGCACACTGTAAACTAAGAGTGGTACTGCATGAATGCAGAGGGGCGTTAATAAAACACACGTGTGTGTATATATGTGGATGCGCTCATACAGATACTCTGTACAGCTCTATTTGAGTGTGTGTGCCTATGGGCTATGGGAAACACAGCCCATAGGCGCGTTTCATTCATTAACGGGCCGACTACTTTGCCGAGCACGGCTCCTATATTGGAGCGTTGGAGACGTCCAACCGACTCCACAGTGTGTTATAGTCTCCCTTTACTTCATGCTGCTACGGGGGTGTTTCATTTACTCTCCGGTGTCTGTATAGGAATTGGTCATTAATGCTACACCAGTGCCAGTTGCCTTGGGATGAGAGTCAGTTGGGTATGTGTATGTGTATGTGTGTGTGTGTGTGCATGTTCTTTCACGTTAATTTATGGAGCAATAATGTATTCTAGGGCAAAAAGACATAATTTGGTGATTTCCCATCTTATGAATACCTTTCTGCTCTATTCAAATGTTCTCATTGAGTTCTGCTATTAATTATTTACAGGCCACCAAAATATTCTCCCACCTTCTTTGATGACTTTAATGTCTAATATTTCCACAGATTAGTTATAACTGGTGACTTTAATATTCATATTGATTTTTTCACTATGCAACAAATTAGCTGTATTAAAACCTCCAGAAGATTTGAGACTTGCTCCAACACTGACTACTTTTAAATCCAGACAGAAGACTTTTATGTTCACCATAGCTTTCTGCTTGCACTTTGAATTTTGCTACCGTATGCTGTATTCTTTCATTTAAATGCTTATTCTCTTACTCTTTTATTCTCTAATTTAAATCTTTGTATGTATTATTTTCAAATCCTGTTTATATGTTTTTATGTGAAGCACATTGAGTCTGCCTTGTGTAGGAAATGTGTTCTATTAATAAATTGCCTTGCCTTGCCTTGCATACGGAATAAAAACACATTGCGTGCACTGCATACCGTCCTGTGAGCTTTTGAACATGCACAAAAACGCATGTACAACAAGCACATGTTGACATCCAAGCAAGGCATTGAGGTGTCGTTGTGCGAAGCAGTCTGGTTCTTGTCAGATTGGGTCTGATCTCGGCTCAAAGGGGCGCACCTGGGCGGAAGTGGCGACAACACTGATAACGCGTCCCTGGGGCTGAAGATCTTGGGTGACATTCTGACAAACGATGCGTCTCTGTCAGACAGGCAGCCATCAATAACAGCCTCGGCTATTCATAAGTGTGTAACTCTGTGGCATTTTTTAAAAAGTAATTGGTCTGGTGTTGACTGATCTGCAAGCCATGCAAACCATTTAGAGCTGACGCCCCAAAAATGTACTGTATATGTCAGAGGAGTTCATTTTAAAGTTATTTAGGAATTAATTTTATAACTGTTAATAAATTCTCATATTTTTAAGAGACACATCGGTCTTATGCTTATCAGGACGCAAGGGCAGCTCTGAGTCCTATGAGGCTCTATTTTGCTATCCTTCATCCCTAGACACAGTGAGCCCATTAGACTTTACTAATGTTACTGCATTGGTTTGCAAGTGTTTTTGACTGTATAACACACCCATAGCTGTTCCCTGCTGGAACATAAGCCCAGAAGTGGTAACAAAGACAACGCTGATGTCTCGGGGAGATTGTGACATATCCCTGGTAAGGGGAGGCCATCCAGTTGGCTCAGCCCTCATTTTCAGCCTCACAAGGGGGCGAGCAACAATCCATTTATCTAAATGCTAAGTCCACCGGGAGGGCTTAGGGACCAGCCATGACACAATATGGTGTATGTGCACACTCATGACAGTTTCCAAATAGTACTGTATTTATAGCTGGTAAGGTTTCTGCTTGAAATGCGCATTCATTGTTTTATCTTTACCTGCAAAATGCGTCCATCCATACCTTATAGCCTTCATTAGACTGCCTGAGTTTGTTTACCAACTCGATGACTCCCATTAATTTGCTGATATATTTTAATTTTCAGTCCATGTGCTTCCATGTCATGTATTCCTGCCAGCCCATATATGTGAGCACTTATGAAAGACACTCTAACAGACAGCCATCTCTTTAGAAAGATTATCGGAAGACCAGCTGCTATGTTTTGTTGACATTCACTGGCTAATGCGGAAGGTTTGAAGGTCGTCTTAATTAGAATCAATGGAGCCTTCACATGCAAACAAAATGTGCTTGCTACATTTGGAGAGGGCTTGGATTAAAGGCGTAATTTTATCCGGTGGAGCAGTAATTAACTGCAATTAGGATGATGACATTAACAACAACAATACAGGGAAAGCTTGAATCCTAGTAGAACGAAAGAGAATAATTTAGATCCCTCAGTTGTGCAACTTTGAGCTCCCATGCACATATTTGTACAATGTAGTATTGTACTCTATTGTACTATACTATGTATTAGTCTATATAATGCACTTACATTATTTAGCCCTGTCCATACACGTCTCACAGATTGTATAGTGATTATTTTGGTAGGTTTTGGTGTCTGTGTTCACTCTGTGATTTAATTTCTCTCTTTAACATGGGTGAACATGTACACGTTACAAGTGTAAGAAGCATTAAAAACATTCATGTGCCTTGTTTGATTTCCCTTGTCTTCTGCGTTTTAGCTACAGAAACAGCCATGTACTTACCGCCACGCTAGGACATCTGTCCAGACAGTGGAGGAAAACAAACCTCCCATCAGCCCTCCGTATTTAATTATACTCTATCATGTAATAATCTTTCTCTTTCTTTGCCACATTATTATTCCTTCGTTAACTGTCCCCTGTCTCTCTGCAAACAGGAACAGTAGCCGTACAGACTCTCTATTTCAACACTGCGTTATGGAGGTGCCAGCCAGCAAGCCGAGGTGGTAGATCGAAGTGCTCTGGTTGGGGCCTGGAATCTTACCATAGCTTGGCGGTAGAGAGGGGCAGTTACGTTTACTGGAGAGAGCCTATGGGCAACAGACACCCCCCACCCAGACGGATCCAAGGAGAGGCCAGAATTGCAGGGTAAACCTGTTTTGACCCTCTTGACTGTGCTCCAACGGCGACTCCTTCAGTCAATTACAAGAGTTACTGTTCACTGAAACCAATCTTGTGGTATAAAAAAAAGAAAAACCCACTTCCCTTTAATCACGACTGTGTTGCTAGATGGAGCGAGAGAATTTCATTTTAGAATAGTAATAAAAAAAAGGGAACACAATTTGCACAGAAATGATCTCGGCCGTGACGTCTTCCTCCGTGCCTGACTGGCTGTCTCGGTTCGCCTTAATGGACTTTAAACGATCCCATTAGACACAAAACCTGCCTTGAAAAATGCATGTCGAACGGTGCACGGCCAGGAGCCTCCACTTGTGTTATGCTCACTGTGCATTCTAAAAGAGGTCATTATTAGAGCCCTGCCTTAGTGTAAACATAGTGTGAGGCACCACAATAACAAAGCAATCCCTGTCAACACGACAGACCAATTAGACGGGGGAAGAAAAAGATAAAACTACACCGCTGAGTGTGTGTGTGTGTGTGTGTGTGTGTGTGTGCGTGTACAGGCTCTCCACGTCCTCCCTCTACCTCTACAGCTATGAGGAATGTATTCTGCAGTCCCGCTGCCAGCAGCCCTGTGACGCATTGCTGCTGGTTTTCAGAGGAGGGCCATGGGGAAATCCCGCAGTCTCCCGTCCTCGCATCAACCCCTGTAAGCCTCTCCTCCCCCACAGGGCTTTCCCTTTCTGAGTGGAGGCATACAGTTGTCTTGCAAGGTACAGCAGGGGGACATGATGAATGCAGCAGAAAGTCACTTGCCTGCGTCTGTTTGTATGTGTGTGTGTGTGTGTGGTCAATATACTGTGTACCATAATAATACACCGTGTAGTCGTGTAACACACACAGGGAGGGGAGTTTCTCTTGTATGTGATATTCAGTCTCACATAAACACACATCCATTGGGGCTTGCCTATCTACAGTATATCAAGGGCTTTCCCCCCATGGGACTCTGGGAAGGAGAGGCACAAAAGGGGCACGTGATTTAGAGCGCAAGGGGGAATCCCAGATCATGTTTTTGTAGTGTTGCCTTTCTTTACAGGCCAATAACTGCATACGAATGAATGCTGATGGAAATGCTGCCTTAACATGCTGCTGCAGGATGGATAAGGATTGGATGTAGATAACTGTAAAACACTTAATTATCAGACAAACACTTAATAATATTGAACCTGGGCCCGCATTCACAAAGCATCCTAATGTTAAATATAACTCCTAGATCCTTGTAGATTTACGAGAAAATCCATAAACATAAACAAACTTTTCTCTTAGCTTAAGATTTCTCCTCATTCCTTAGTAAAATTTGGTCTAAGCAGCTTTGTGAATAGGATTTAGGAGAAAACTTTTTGTTAGAAACTTTTAGTGCGATTAAGGAGTACTCTTAGCGGTAAGATAATATGCTTTGTCAACACGGGCCCAGACCTTTTCTGTAAAGATAGTATCATAGTAGACAGCCAAATCAAGTCCTGTGTGAATCCAGCAACATTATCGGAATTAAAACAACACTCCAATAGCGACCAGGCTGAGTGCTGCTTTAGCTTCTTTCCAGCCACATAAATGCTGACGAAGATCACAAAACAGAGAATGCTACGGCTGTGCTATGATGTCAGATACTACCATGGCTCCCGTAGTTTAAACAAAGTGGATCAGAAAGCATTTTTATCTCGAGCTACAGATAGATAAAGCAGTCGTGCCATGGTCATTTTGCGTTGGAACAAATAGGAGAGCTTTAAGCTATTGAAGTTTGGTATTTGCAAATACCAAACACAAACACACACCCACACACACAGTCACAGATGAGTGTGTTCATATGCACACACGCACTCACACTCAACACACAGGGCTGGTTAATAACGCAGTTCAATGGGGGGAGACCCCACACTAGTGGTTATTTGCCAAAGGCATTGTGCTTACTGAATGGTTGAAAGGGTGTGTGTGAGTGTAAGCCAGCTAGCTAGCTAATAGGAGGTTACCTCAATACAAACCAATACTATACAGGCGTGGTATGCACAATTCTTTTTCTCACTCTCTCTCTCTCTTTCCATCCATATATTCTCTTTCTCTCTCTCTTTCTCTCTCTCTCTCTCTCTCTCTCTCACACACACACACACACACACACAGAGATACAGACTGGCACCAGTCCAGACAGATTTAGGCTGAATCCCCGATAACTCACTCTGACAACAATTACCCACCAGAAACATTAACAGCACCTCCTAAAGTACCTATAATGGGGTCTCTTAGCTCGCAACCTGTGGAACAAATCAGGAAAAACAAATGAAAATGTTGTGCCTACAGGATAGATAAACTACGCTCAACTGAGCTGAGCTGTCATGCGATAAGAGAAGATACGATAAGATACAATATGATTTTTGGTGAAAATGACTTTTGGTCATATCGCCCACCCCTAGTCCTGACATATTAAACAGTAATAATGAATATATAGCATGAATTACAAGATAAACACAGCACCTCTGCCTCATTCTGAGGAGCCCGCCACAGGGAAGCATCTCAAACTGTGAAAAGAGGAGCCAGGGCACTACAGCTATTTCCCATCTCAGGAGTTCAGATGACCTAAAGCTTATTGGAAAACCTTCTAGAGAAGAAGGGTAAAACATTTTTAATTGATTCTCCTTCTCCTACACACTGTGACACAGACGGATTAATGTATGTTCACTGGTGCATTGTGCTTCACCCACGCACACTGACTCTTTCCATTCCAATCTATCTTCATCCCTCTTTCCTTGTGTGTGTGTGTGTGTCCTCGACACATGCTTGCAGACAGGTGCACAGCTGCATGGGAACAACAATTAAGACCTCTAAGATAAACCAATAAAAGGAACTAGAGAATTTGGTAGAATTAGATACAGTAAATTCGTTGGAACCAAATGAGCAGTCAGAGTTCTATTCAAATAACAGTACGGAAAAGAACGGGATTTTCTGTAGATTTTTCTCTACACACAGTTTCCCCTCCATTTCCTTCGGCACACACTGCTTGTACGGGCAGACACACACACACAAAGACGCACACAAGAGTTTCAGATCACATCGTCTCCCGAGTTACAGTGCATCACACACTGCGTCAACAGCACGGATGGGGAATCTCCCCGCCAAGCTGCTCTGCCACTGGCTCTTTACAGTACGCGGCTTTTCGGCTTCAATTTACCATAGCAGCGCTCCCAGCAAGAGGAACTATTCACTTCAGTTCACACACTAATTTACCTGTAGCTGAAATACAAAGCACTTTAAGCCCAAACCACAACTGTCCTCCCACACTTTAATTGGCTTAAAAGATACACGGTGCACACTGAAAAATTATTTAGCTCATGAGAGTTTATATTTTTGTTTAAATTATGTTCAAGCAGTTTTATATATATATATATATTCTTTATATGGTTTTCTTTTCAAATCACTGATTTGAACTGGATTGGTCGGTAGGTAAATACAGATACAAGTAATCTGCTAAAAGGTAGAGATTAAAACTTTTTTCTTTTCATATGGAAATGAGAGAGAAACAGACCACAGTTCAGCTATAAAGGGGTTAAGTCATTGGGGAGAGGTTTCAAAACATGATGTCTGCCCTTTTCTCCCCAAAGCCCAGCAGAGAGGTTGCTATTCAAGACCATTCAGGTAGGAAACTGCAGCTAGTAAAGCTATTATTTGAGAGAGATTGGTTTTTCTTTGAGATCTGGGTCAAAGCGTATTTGCATATTTATTCTTAGCTTTGTTTAAGCCAACAGTGTATACGTTGGCCACATAATCAAAGGAAATAAAATAAGATATTACCACATAGGTGTGACAAATCACACTAATGCAGAAGACATTAAGGGTTATTTTTGCACTGGTGCTGTACTAATATGTTCCAGGTTAGGCATAGAGCCCTACACTCGTTGACAGGCAATATTCTCTAGTGTTAGACTTCACAAGAGCCTTACGTAATCCATCTCAATGGGGAGCTTGCTCCATATGCTTGATTACTGACAAGCCAATCTTATTTTGTTAAAATCCCTTACTGGGAACAGCACACTGGTGAGGTGCATATGTGTGAGGTTGAGCACACACACTATAGTTGTACTATAGTTGCATTTCAATTATTCCTGTATATACCCGCAGGCATGCTGAGCCAAGTCAATCCCACTCTGATATGTTTTCAAAGCAAGTGCCCTTTAGTATGTAATTACAGACAGACCTGCTACAATCTTAACTGGCTATGCTGTCACTGTTTTGACGCTCACTTTATACTACACACGGGAGAAGCCCCAATTATGATGATGATATCTGTCATTATTATGTCTGTCACTGGCATTGTGACGTTTGCTATCCTATCATACCAAACACATTATTAAGAGTAATAAAGGAAGTCGCACTGTGATTTGATTGTAATCAAATGTGGATCGGGTGTCTAGGGCATCGGATAGTGGTCAGGGCTGATGAAGTCTCAGTCTTGACTCCTTCCTGGCCCCATGGTTCAACATGTGTAGCACGTGGCCCACGCTTATTCTTTCATAAATGTTAAAAGTAAAATGAGAAGAGCGAGCCAGGATTCATTTGAGTTATTACTGTCATTGTCTGGAGGCATGCCTTTATGAATCATATCTTTGTATTTACATTCATTCCCTCTCAGGTTTAGACACATTGCAATACTGTAGCAGTAGACTGTGTCAACGTGACAAGACCCAGAACAATCTTTCAATGTGCCTACGAGGCTCGTCTTTCGGTAGTGAGTGTGTGTTTGCGTGCCCGTGTGTGTGTCCGTCCAGTCACGTGCAATGACGCCTGTCACACATTGGCATTTGGGCGGCCGACGAACAGGAACATTTTTCGATATGAATTATTCAGAACTTTCCACATTTAATCAAAGCTGAGGGGCCACCTGCCATGGCCTGATACATCGACTCGCTCCCCGCTTATAAAATCTTCAGCTTTTTGATTTTTTCGATGACAGTGAATTATGTCAGAAAATCCCGCGCCGGTTGTCCAGCCAAGCTTGAAACAATGTTGTGTGTATGGGGGGCTACAGTGTAGCGTTAGAGAATTACTGTACACGTGATAAATCATAAAATAACTACTGTATCTACTCCATTATCTACTCATCAACCTGTTCTAGATCTTGCAACTGTTGATGTAATGATGTGATCGCTGCCCCTGGACTTGGGCTAGTAACATCTAGCTCTACTTACCGCTGATTTCACGTGTATGTCGCAATGGAACACAAAGTCCATCACATAAATCTAGCTAAGGCAACTGCTGATGTCACTTGCTCCAGTAGAATGCTTTATTAATGATGGCTGTGATGTTTTAGATACTATTGACACATTTGATAAAACTGTCTGTTATGGAAATAAATAAAATATAATATTTAACATACCAAAACTGAGTGGAATGGACTGTCATTTTGTCCCGACATAAACACCGATACATTTCTCTTTTTTCCTTCTTTGCCGAGTTCTTCTTTTCTGGGTGAGGAGTAAAAGTGTTTCATGCTTTTGATCGGCCCACATAAAGTATGTGCTCCTTCCCAATTGCGCCTGTCGCCATAGTAACTCAGAGGTTTGCCAGAGAAGCAGCATAAATTGCCCGTGTACAGATGGGATGCAGGGTCAACCGCAGGTAGGGAAGGAGAGGGTGGCTAGCTGAGGTCGCAACCCCATATCCAGGCACAAATACTGTACAGTGAACACACACACACACGCACGCACACACACACGCTGGAGGTAGTGACTTACAGATGTGTACAAGTAGCCTTCACTGTTCATGGCCAGATAGAGTTTGGTCTGCACGCCCTGGATGGCCACCACTCGTAGCCCCACTGGTATGAGGTTGAACATGGCTATGAGGAGAGAGGGGGGGGGGGGGGGGGGGGGTAGAAGGAGAGTGGTTAAAACAACGGTTTATATTTTGCACTAATACTAATTCGACTACTGCTGCCATATGCAGTACATTTACTTATAATCTATAAGGGATACACTTGCGAGGAAGTGAAAGAAAGGAGGGTAGCAAAGCAGCATAGGTCACAGAAATCCTATGCAATACTTCTCCTCCTCTCCTATTAATCCTAACCTTCTTTTTGACATGTTTTGCATTTGAATAAATAAATTGACTCTATGGTTGTTATGATTCCGCTATGATTCATTTTTCTTAACACACAATAAAATGTATGCATCCTCTCCACAATAAACCTACTTCACAACAACTTGGCAGCTTCAAAGCAGTTGAAACCACAGTGCACCAAGTCATTATCTTGATTGCTCTTGCAACACAAATGTGTGTACGCGGAAATCAGAATCAGCTCGATGAGCTGTGATGCAGATTGGACTGGAGGAGGTGGGAGGGAGACCAAAACTTCCGTGTTCACACCAGACGTGTGATGTGAGTCAGAAGCTTGTCCTCAACTGCATCTCCTCTTGTTAAAACCCACTTGGAACAGGCCTGTTCACCGGCTGCTGTCAGAGAAGAGTACTGTAGGGACGGTCTGATGGGCTCTCTCTCTCACCTGCACACTCACAGACCCTCATTGTAAACAACAAAAACGGGGATGCATTTTCATTTTGGCTTGGCAAAGTAAACAGCCATTGCCAGCACATTCTTGGCTCAGCAGAAAAAGCAGAACAGTCGCAGGAGTAAAACCTGTGCCGCCTTACTTTCTCTTGCTCTCCCACTTCCATTATCATTTTATTTCTTTCTCTTCAACTGTCTGTTTGACCTCAAACTGTCCTTATTGTACATGTTGTGTCTCATTTATAGCCCCGTCTAAAGGGATTTTCCATTACTTGTCTTAATATGGCTTTCTCAGGTATTTTTCTATGTCCAAGTTCAGAGGGTGTCATTTATTTATTGTGATAAAGTGTTAAACATTTGAACTCTTTCTATCTCCTCCTGTCCCCCACTTTAAGTCTCTCTCTGCCCCTCTGATGCCCCATTAAGCTTGTGCCAGCTTTCCGGGCTTCCTGACAGAAGCCCAGCAGACCTGAACTGATTTTTCTCCCTGGAGCCCCTCGCAGTCCTGCACAGCTGCCACTAGCACTGTCGCAGATAGCTTCTGCTATTTGTAACATCCCTATCTGCAGCAGCCTGAGCTATACAGCTATGTAGAGCACTTACAAAACTGATAAAGGGGTCTTTATGGGCCGTTTGTACGTGTATGCTGGGGTTTAAAATACATTTCTGCACACAGCTTGTAAAATTCTGTTACCTTCAAGTTATTCGGACAATAGTTAAACACAGATCAATAACTGCATTTTCTTAACTAAGTTATTACAAAAGATTAGAATAATAATATAGGAAAGTTTATTTCCCTTTCATTTTTTTCAGTCATTCAAATGTTACTGTCTGGCACAGGTTTTCAGTTAACATGAGTATTTCTTGGGAACTGTTCTTTCCTGTAGTAAAGTGCGCTATAGTACTTATAACCTGAACCAGAGGAAAGAGTGTTCCAGTGTTATGATACTGCTTTGTTACTGTAAATCTCTTATCATGGATTTCTCCAAAAGGAGCCTTTCATATTCCATAACAGCCTGCGCTCATACCCAACATAGTCATATGCACTTCTTATTTCTATTTTTCTCACTTGCCCCCCCCCCACACACACACCCACACACACACACACACACACACAACACCATGAAGGGGTCTTCCCATTATAATTTGCATACCCTCACAAGGGCTTGACTACGAGCATGACACGCACGTACACAGCGGCCGTACACAGCGGCCGTACACAGCGGCCGTACACAGCGGCCGTACACAGCGGCCGTACACAGCGGCCGTACACAGTGGCCGTACACAGCGGCCGTCCACTTCATTTCAGAAGGATTACCGGTCGTACGCTGATGGGGGTTTTCAGGAGGGGGAAACTCAATTACTCCCTGGCTTCCAGAACCACCTGAGCACGCTGATGAGGGCCGGGGTTCCTGGCGCTCGGGGACCGCAGGCGAATCGGAGAGGTGAGGGCGTCTCGCCTCGTGACTGCTAGCTGTCTCGATGTCTCAGTTCAGCCCACTGGCAACTAGCATGTAAGTCATGGCCAATGCAGTGAGAGGACCAACCGGCAATAACTGGTTGCATCAAACACATGCGTTTGCTTTCCTGAAAAGGTCAGACGTGCAGGAGTAATGTGGCCAGTAGGGGGCAGAGCTGTACCACACACACAACAATGTGGAGTAATGGGTGTTTTCACTTTGTAATCAACAAAACGGCAGCACGACTTCATCTGAGCGTAGTTCCTGTTAGATGAGGGATTTCATAGTAAGATCTGAGGCATAGCACACATTCTGCCCAGAGATTATGTCTTATGTTGTATCAATTGCTTAATGATCTTACACACGTTAAATATTTAAAGTTTTATTTAAAATAACAAATATACATGTATTAACATTATACATTTGAGTAACAAAGTCAGTAGTTTTATAGTAAGTGTGAGTGTGTGTGTATATAAGTGTGTATGTTTGTGCTGTTTGTGTGTCTGTGTGTGTGTGTGTGTACATTTGACTAGGTCCTCTCTCACCATCACAAGACACCAAAAGCTTGAAGAGGACTGTGCTGCCGTCACCATGGAGACAAGCGCTACTAGCACCTAACAAAGCTATTTTTGGAGCGGTGCGAAGAGCTTCACTCTTCCTCCTCTTCCTATTCGGCAGCATTCTTTAGTTTTCTCTTCCAAACCAAACTGTCTTGGTGAGAAAAGCAGGCCAGACATTAACTCCCCACGAGAAGGCTGTCCAATCAGGCGTGAGAGAGGGGTGGTTGGTGTGTGTGTGTGTGTGTGTGTGTGTGTGTGTGTGTGTGTGTGTGTGTGTGTGTGTGTGTGTACCCTGGCCTGGGTGAGCCTTCTATTTTGATGGATTTACATATACTTAAAAGGTAAAACTCTTATAGGTAATTCAAATTAGAAAGGAATGTAAAATTGGCTTAATTTTTGGCTTAAAGGTGCGTAGTAAGTTTTATGTCAACACTGTTTCTATAGTGGGCCGAACTGGCCTCACAGAGGACAATAACCACTGCAAAGCCAGCCCAAGACTTCAAGAGCATGTGACGCTCATAAGCACTGTCTGTCTAATAATGGGCAGGTCAATATCTCAGCATTGTCTTCTGAAACTTCGCGCTGTGGCTCTTGCATTGATCTCCTCTTTAATCTATCAATTGGAAAACAAAGCACTATCGGGCATAGTAGCAATGTTAGAAAAGCATCAATACACGAGAGAAAAGACCATAGCTGCTGGTTGGCTGCCACCAAAGAGGCAAGCTTATAGAAGATTAAAAAGCCAATCAAGAAATGGGCTCAGACAGTAGAGTCCCTTATTATCCTTCAGGGACACAGGATTCGTCCACTGAAGTGGTTGAGAAAGAAAAGTAGTTTCATTAAAATGTGAATTCATGTTGTTTACGCCTATCTTCAGAAGCAAATATAGGCATAAAAATAATGTGCCACTATGCCATCGTGTGGAACTAAAAGAAAACTATTCTGACCAAGACGTCAGCGAAACTCGCTCTTTAATTATAGTGTTATAGTGCATTTATTAAATATAATAACCAGCGGATATCACCAGCTGAGGTACCTTGATAAATATAGTCGCCTTGGTTTTGCATGGGCAAAAATCACACTGATGGTTGGTATTTCTCTCTAAAAGGCCTGTTTTAACATGTGTGTAAAGTGGACATCAGAGGCTGGAACTCACTGTAACCATTGTCCTCCTCCTTCGTTCCGTCGATGGTTCCATCAGCCTGCAGCTGCAGGTGGAAGCCTTGTCGACTGTACAGCTTTGTCACGATCCCCTTCAGCTGGGGCTCTGTGGGGGAGACAGGGAGACACGGAGGATGAGACGGCACATGCTTTTCTGCATGAGGTTTGAGACAGGGTGGAAGCACTGCACATGTGACCATGTCCAGACTGTAATTTAGTTTATAGTTCAGTGTTGACTAAACCAAAAAGAGCATTTTGGTTTAATAACCTGTAAGCTTGCAGCTCTAATGAACTGCTCCGATGTCAAGAACATAACATTTCCAAAGGAATGTGGGCCTTGTTGGATGTTGCTCAGCTGTGAACAGGCCTCACATTGGTGCACTGGCCAACCGCTCCGATCTTCTTTACTCTCCTTGAACACGAGTAACTACAAAGACAAATGGGCTTATTCTACCGGCCCTCGGGCTAGACTGCTGCAGGATTAAGAAGACTGTATATGCTCGAGTACAAAGGCAAATATCTATTTAAGTTCAAAGCAGATTTCCTTTTCCTGAAAACCACCCCTCGCTGTGTGGTGGGTGTGTATCTGAGCACAATGTCATGCAGTCAGTCCATGCAGAAAAACCAAGAATCGCCTTCTAAAAGCAGACATCTACTGTATCACTTTTTCCTAAAATTAAAACAAACGACCGTATGGTGAAAAATGCATTTTAGAGATATTATGTTACTGTATATAAGGCAACAACCCCCCTTCCAAATTCAGCGTACTGTATAACAACGCAGTAATAAGTTCCTGAAATGCATTGCATTTTAAATGAAACACTGACACACAGTAAAAACACAAATTTCTCACTCTTTCGTGCAATATTTAAGACACTTCCATTCATCAATAGGGCGTATTAGACTATAAAAGCTTCATGACACTTAAAATATAGACTTGTACAGAACAAAATGACAACAGTGACAGTTGTAAGTTGAGTGGCATTGAGTACCCCGACCGTGTGGCGACAGCTCCATGTCTTGCTAAGTGCTATCTATTCCCTGGTCATGTCTCCTCACTTACCTTTCTAGCCGCACTGAGGTTACTTTCCCTGCACAGAAGCTTTAGTCAGTCTGATGTTTACACTTTATGTGGCGATACGGTGACAACTGGCCCTTCATCACACTCTCAAGGCTAAAAAGTTTGGTTGGTTTTCTATCAACACATCTGCAGAGAGGCACTTTTCACACATACGCACACATATGCACACAAAGTAAAATGTAGTGTGAAGCGTTTTATACTGGGCTGTGCTTTGTCTATTGCAACGACAACGCCCCAGCCTGTCTTGATGTGGAGAGTGTAGTGAAGCATGCTGTATGTACAGTAGGACACACACACACACACACACACACACAGCCATGTACATATGGGCACTATACAGGTGCCTTTGTCTGACTGTGGGTGTGGGAGGCTGCAGGGAGGGCTGGTGATAATGTTTTGGACATTAGGAATTTTTGCTTCCTTATTTTTTAGCGTTTTTTTGTGTGTAAAATGCTTGGCAACTGACCAATATTCGTAGCGGTATGGGTCACTAAAGAATACATGAAATTAAATGACAAATGGCAACATTAACGTTTAACATTAACAATATTGCTTCTACATATTTGCTATGAAAAATCAATAATAAGCACAATTACTAGGTTATGTGTATGTTCCAGTTTATTGTTAATGTATCAAACTTTACTGCACAATACCCAAATACAATATATTCTACTAGTATACATGTATAATTCACTAAGCCAACTGACACAATGTGCCAGAAATTTATAGCATTATGATTTCCAAATTTTATAAAGCACACTTTCTATTCCATGTGGGTTGTATGAGTAGACAGCACTAATGTACTGTAATATGTCCCTTAGGAAGTTAGCATTGTCACACACGCCCTGATAAACTTCATATATATATTGCCTGTGTCTGCAACCCACTTTGGCAGAGCTATAAAACCTCATATAAACCTTACAGAAATATACTACTGAAAAGATGTTATCAATCTGGATGATTATGATGATTGTCTAATCAAAGTGGACCAGACCTGGTCGTCTCCTTCGCCTCTTCTTGGAACCAAAGAGTTTGACCCTGGAAAAGACGCTCAGTCGACTGGGTTTTTCACAGGTTCCCTTGGTCTTATTGGGACTGCTCACACAACGGCAGGCATTGGATTTCTCCCGCTCCCTCGCCTGCCTTTTCTGTCGAATAAGGGAGCTGGCGATCGCTGCTGCCATGGCCAGTTTGACAGCGCTCTGGAAGCAACTTCCAGAGTATTGCAAAAAAAAAAAAAAAAAAAAAAGGTTCTTGAAATCAGACAAAAACGCAATATACGAGAAAACGTACGACTCACGTTTTAACGTCTACACATTCGCTACACTATATAAAATTCGGCGTAGTGCTGTAAAGTCCGTTATATAAAGTCTAAATTGACCATAGCGGCGGTTTAGGGCGTAATTGTGCCTTCTATCTCCTGGGGGGAAAAGTGCTGCTCAACCAAAATTTAAGGCACACATGTTCCGCTGCGATGCTCCGCAAAGACTTTCTCCACAGCAAATAGGTCCTTCGGTTGTCTCATTTTCTCAGCATCTTAAGTAAGAACTGCTCCGACCTAGACAACTACATGTCTGCGCACATGGAAAGGAAAGCTAGCGTGGAGTCGTGAATGCGCCTTGGTGTTCCGCCACATAAACATAAAAAACACCTGTTTGTAAACGAGTTTTTGGTTTCCCTACTCCCAAAGCTGCTGCTACAAAAAAGACAGAGCGGGTTTGAGAAAGGCAACGAAGGGACCGAGAGCGAATCACTAAGGACATTCCACTTGTTTTTTTCTCTTTTGTTGGAGAGAAACGACGCACTGTGCGCGCACGAGTCGCCTCATTTCCCACGCAGCATCAGAGCTCAGCTGTGCTACGGAGAGAGAGAGAGAAATAGCATTCCACCTAGACCTGGCGACAGAGAACTGGAGAGAAGGGAAGGGGAGGTGATGAACAGGAGACGAAGATCTATAGCCTACGGTTTAACTTTTCTCAGTACGAAGTTAACCTGTTTTATATTCGAGAGAGAGAGAGAGAGAGTATGTGTGTGTGTGTGAGAGAGAGAGAAAGAAGCAGAGAGATTACCATTTTTATAGGCATAATCCCTCCGTGTAATATCATACTGTAACCGAAAATATAGCCTGCCAGTGAAGAGTTAGCCAAAAACGTCAATTTGGATAGGCAAGTTAACGCGTGACATGTTAACAAATAGGCTACCTGAAACTATAAAAATAATAAAAATCGTGTTCGGGCGAATAGAAGACTAAACTATAACTAAGATAAACTGTAAGCTGTTCTAGTGATCAATAAAACATATCATGTTTGTGAAGTAGGGTGGGGACGTCTTAGCATGTCTAGCGGAACGATCTCTGAGTTGATATAATGTGGGTTGTGCATTAAGTAAAATATATATATCAAATAAGTGAGTAGGCTACAATACACTGACAAGCTGCAAAATACTGGATTGAGGGAACATCATCATTGATTATTTGCCTCTGTTATTCCCAACTTGTTTGTCAGCCACTTCACACCACGCTCAGACCAGCTGTAGTGGAGGGAGCGGAGCTAAAGCATCCCTATGGTGCCCTCTACCGACCTCTATTGAAACTACGTTAAAAATCCCAGTATTCCTCATTATCTGGGCTATATGTATTGTCCGTTAGTGCATATGACTACATTTAGAATAATACGACCAACATTTCAAGTTAATTACGATATGATAAAACATCCAAAATATAGTTTGGCCGCTCAATGTGGATAGGAAAAATTAAAACTTAATCACACATTTAATCACAAATAAAAGAACATTGTTTTAATTATAATGCCAAATCCCAGCATGGAGTGTGGAAAGACAGCAACATCTAAACGTGATAACACCAAAATACATTATAGCGCAGAAAAAACAAGGCAACAAAACGAATATCTCTTAGATCATGGGCACTTCAGCACCATGGACAGCTTCAAGACGGCCAACGACAAAAAAGTGCTAAGCAAAACTTGTCTGAGGACATAATATACAGTATAAAAAAAAGGAAATTTACTGAAACCATTTACGCATCATACATTAATTGCACGTCTACGACAGTAAAATATTACAAAATATTTGCTATGCACAAATTCTGTAATAACATCTGCCTACCTGATACTGATTTTCTCAAGGGAAAAGTCATTGCGCTTAATCGCAAAACAAAACAGTGAGTTGAATTATCCCGGTCCTCGGATGACAAAGTAAAAACGAAGAGCTTGGAAAAAGTTCAAACCATTGTAAAGAACTGAGAGGCGTAGAAGAAGAGAAAGCACCGAGGCGGGGCCATCAACAGGACGATCATTAAAGGACATTAGCGACATGCCATTATGACTTCTATAATGCTCATTAAACATTCATTTAGAGGTCTTGTTGATCCGGCAAACACAGGCGCGTGTTCGCTCTGCTCGTGCGCTAGGTGGGCCAGATTGAAGAAAAGTGATGGAAGTGCAGACTGAAATTGTACTTCCGTGTCGGGACGAATAAAACTTGCTCTCATATTTCAAAAACTGATGTAAAATGATCCTATAATGCGCTGGCTAAACCAGTTATGCAGGCCTTTCCACTTTCGATTGAAAAATATCGATGTAAAGTCAACTGTGCTGCCATTATGCATTAGGCTTGGCGTTTGTACAAGGAAACTTGTCTGTTCCATGAACATCTCTGGTGTGTTTTTTTTACAAACCACGCATATATCTCCATTGGTCAAACATGATTGAAATTCGACACGGCATTCGTTACACACTATATATTTGTAACTAATAGGCCTACAGCTAAGGACTTTCCAAGTTTTTATGACATAGCCCACCTGAAACACGTTTTCCTACACAGTGTGGTGTATTGTCAATTGAAAAGAGAAAATACTTGAATCGATAAAATAACAAAAAATGTTTATGTATTTATTAATAGACAATTACAGTATATAGACTTGATTGCCTCAGTGTCGCGTGATCGTTGAATGTTCTCAACTCTGAACGCTAGATGGCGCAAGTGGACCAGCTGTGAAAGGTTGATAAGCCCTTAGTGTGAAACAATTGCTCGCTTATCAAAATGACGTCACTGTAGGCTGCAATCACAAAAGAAACTGACCTCTATTAAATGGAAAGGCACATATTTATGTCCATATTCGAGCGTTTTTGTCATTAAATTTGGCCAATTGAAGTTCAGAAACGGGTATTCTTTGTTCATGGGTCATACAGTAGCTACATCAGTATGGTTATCTATAACGGGTGTGATTTGGATTACATAAAGTCATTTACCTCTCTAATGTGAAAGAGTGAAAGGCTCTCTACCATAAGACCAATGAATCCATACACATTATGATAATACCATGGTTTTGTAACCGTTCTTTGGGATTCAATTGTACTTTATGTAACCATCACCTTTTGAGTAAAAATACAAACCTATATAATATAATCCAATTTAAACTACTTGTTGAATTATTTAAAAAACAATTTGTTTTACAGTAAGCTCTCAATAGCTCTCAACAGCTGTAGCCTTCAGTATGTCCCACTAGACAAGATTGGTAGCAAGGCAAGGCATTTTTATTTGTACAGCACCGGTCAAAAGCAAGGCAATTTAAAGTGCTTTATACTCGGAAAACACAAAAAGATAAAGCAAAATAAATGATAGACAGACAATATGTATAAACAGATAAAACAATATGTATTATCTCTAGTACATAGGAACAACTATGTCACACATCTATAATTCAAAACAACACTACTAAAACTCTAAAAGGCGATGGAGAATCTAAAAAAAGAAATCTTCCTTCTCTTCTCCTTTCTGCTCTCTTCTCATTTCTGCTCTGTTAGATCAGGTCTTAGAATATTAAGCACTTTACCAGTATTTAGGCTGCTAGCAATTAATGACTTCTGGGGATTGAATGAGATTTTAAATAGGAATATATTGAGTAATATACTGAAAAATGCATGAGCAAGGTAACCATGATGAAAAGATGCTGTCATAATTCTCTGAGAATGTTGTTTGCTTGCAATAACTGGTGGTTAACCGGTTTAACTGTTGACAACTGTACTGATTGTATAAAAGCTTCTGCTAAATGCTGTAAATGTAATTGTAAATGTTTTTAATCTAAAGGAGCCAGTCTCAGATCTTCTGGAAGTTCGCTCCAGTTACATGTGGCATAGTAGCTAATGCTGCTTCCTGCTGTTTTGGGTGGATCAATATTGTTGAGTCAAAAGTGATTCTGCTGTATTATTTACCCTCCATTTACTGTAAACTGCATTACTTTGTTAGTGGTTGTCCAGTGCATATATCACTTGCTAGTGAGGTCCAATTTGGTTTAATGCTAATGAACACACACACACACACACACACACCAACAGACCAACACATCAACCCCTATCACAGATAGGCCGAGGTTGTTTGAAAGAGAGAGCAGATTGCAGGAAACAAGGGTGATGCCATCCAAGACATGTCTGCAGAAGACCCAGTAACTGTACCATTGTCTTCCTAACGCTTTTCTTTCTCTGCTCAGTTGCTGCCATGCAGGCACATGGAAACACAGAGACATGGGCAGATAAGGAGGAGTATGAGGAGATAGAAAAGGGGAGAGAGAGAGAGGGAGCGAAGCAGGTGGAAGAGTCAACTCATGTGTTTGCACCGTGTGCGTGTTTGCACCGTGTGCGTGTGAGCACGCGGTTGCTTGGGCAGCCATGTGCCTTGGCTACATTTATTAATACAGTGCCCCAGAATGCCAGTGTACAGTGGCCTCCCAGGGGCACCTTCACCACACCATAATGAGTTCAACCACACCCCTCCAGGAGAGCAAACCGTCCAGCTAATGTCATTCACTACTTTCCTATGTAAGTGTGTATGGATGTTATTGATTAACACTTGTAAACCTGTATAGCTACACGCTGTGCGCCAGCAGCCAGTGAAAGGTTTAACTGTACATATCACCGCCATACTAAAGGCACACGGACGGCACCTTTCGTATTGGCAGTGATACGTACAGCAAAACAGTACTGTACTGTACGGTATGTACGGTGAAAGGTTGTGACACAAGCTGCACGGATGGCTCTAGGTAGGAGGAACACCGTTCTGCCTGCATACACACGTCACTGCTAGGCCCCTGTGACATCGTCGGCCGGCTATCACAAACCATCCCGGCTTCCTGCTGCAGTCACTATGCATGGTCACTAGAGGGCAGCACTCCAGAGACAAAGGAGATGATGTGCGCCTGAGCTGCCAAGGTTAAGCATCGTGTTCACCTTTGTATGATTAGGTATAAATGAAGGATATTAGTGCTATTTGCCCATTTGCTACTGTTTACAGCTATCGATGCACCAACCCGTGTTTTACTTAATTTCTACATTCTGACAGAGGTGGATGTTCAACATTAGACAACACTGTCTCGACGGGGAGGATCGCCTCATAAATAATAGAGGACATAGCAGAGTCCAGAGAGCAGCAAGTCATTAGAAGTCATACCATAACAATAACCAACTTGGAACGAGGCCTCTGTGCGTCACCTCCCGGCACTGGTTGAGGGCGGTGTGCTGTTCCAAACATTCAGCCCCTATCACGGTGGACGCACATTGCTGGTTGCCTTTGCCCCTCGTGTGCGTGTGTATGTGAGTGCTGGTCCAATAAATCCACTACAACGGCTGCCTGCAGCATGCTGGGCCACCAATGCCATGGTGATGGTGATAGCATGCGTTGCCATGGAGACTACACATGCGCACGAGGGTGTGCATGTGTGTGTGGAAATAGAAAAAGATAGCGTGCGCCATGGATGGGGGTTGGGTATGGGGGAGTAATAGGCCCGCTGACATTCAAGGTTTCACTACAAGAGTGTGGGGTGGGGGGTGGGGGGAGACTGCAGCCATGTCTGACTAGCAGGGCATAGTATTTAACTGTATGCTCCAGTCTGACCTCTCCTAGCCAGACGGGTCAGGAAATGAGAGCTGCCAGTACTGTCACATGGCTCAATGCAAATGCTCCTCCAATGGTTGTAACGCAGCGCTGAAGCACAGCATAATCACAGCATAGAAGAAAATAAAAACATAACAAATCATATAAATCTATTTTCAGCTCACCTCTAACCTTTTGTATCACAACTTTTGACAGCATGCAGTTTCTCTTTCTGTCTGAGAGAATACAGTAATTGCCATATTTGAAAGTCTCCGGGTGCGGATTAAAGCATCAAAACATTGTACTGAATTGCCTTGAGTGTCTGCCAGAAGCTTTGGGACTGCATGCTAATGGCGTTTGATGCTGAGGTGTACGCTAGATGCAAAAAAGAGACAACAGAAGTTGACATCTGACAAGCAGACACTTCTTTCAGCAGACATAAGTAATTTATGTGTTAGTATGTAGAGGACGAATAGCACGTTAATACATCTAACTATCTACACAGCTGCACTTTACAAGCCAGGCCATGGGTTAGATCCCCTACATGCCCGACCTACCTGTAATCACCCTTGAGCAAATGCCTAAACCCTACATGCTCCTTAATGCTTGTAATGCTTGACTTACAGTGTACTCACTGTAAGTCGCTTTGGATAGAAGTGTGTGCTACTGTAAATGATCACCGTAGCATACACAGGCAGCAGCACATGACTGTTCTGTGTGTGTGTGTGTGTGTGTTTGCACATGCGCACGTGTGATGTACATGCCTTGCTTCTTGATGATGCGAAGAAATCTCAATCAGACGCACCAAACGGTGTGTGAAATGGCTGTGACTCCCAGAATGACTAATGTTGTGCCAGCGATGCGCTCTCATTAGTATGAGACACAAGAGCACAGAACTAGAGGCTACAGAAGCTCCCAAATACTCCCTTACCTTAAACAGTTCCAGGTCTGTGCTTCTCTGCAGTCGCCCCAGACTGTTTTGCTTTATAAAGCTTCAGGTCACAAAACTAGAAGATCGCACTGTTTGTTCCTATTGATAAAAGCTGTCTGTTTAACTAAATCTGTCATGCCCCTTCTCTTGCTCTGGCGCCATGACACTTAAAATGGTTATGAAATATTCATGTTGCGGTGTTAATGTCAATCTCAAATTGCTGATGCAAACTTAAAAGAAAGATAATTCTATTTGCGTATGAAAGCATATGGTGAGTGACAAGGTGGGGTGGGGGAGGGGTGTTGGAACTAAAGCTAAAGTACATACAGGCTTGATTGCATTGAAACTGCTGGTAACACTTTATTGAAGGGGTGTGCATGAGACTGACATGACACTGTCAAAACCATGACATGACACCTGTTATGAGCATGAAGGAGTCTTTATGAATGTTTATGACTGTTGTCATCAAGTGTCATTCAGTAAATTAATTTCAAGTTTAATGTCAATTTTAAAGAAACAATTTAGCTTTATGTGTTAACATTACATTAAACTGTCATATGTGGTTGGTTTTGACATTGGGTGTCATAAGACTATTATAATTGTCATGAACATTTTCCTAGACCTCAACTACAGTGGCACAATTTGGACCTGTCATAAAGATGTCATTAGGTTTTATTACACTGTCAAATGCATTTCTTACATTGTCATGAATACTTTCTCTCTTATGCACACCCCTTCAAACAAAGAGTTACTGCACAAAACTGCTTTAATTTCATGAAGACATTTAGTTAGGTGGTTAGGTTACCTACTACAGAGTCAGCTTGACAGCAGCACCATGCCCGTTCCTAGGTAAGCTACAGCAGCTCATGCCACAATACTTTACACTACTACCATCAGTGATGGGCAAGTTCACTTTCTACATTAACTAGTTCAAAGTTCAGTTCACAAATGTTAAAATGAACTAGTTCAGTTCAAATTTTAACTAACTTCACAGACACTAACACTAACACTAACTTCCAAAAATGAACTAGTTCATAGTTCTATTTTTCCATATGTTGCTGCGAGCTATTATTTTTTTTAATTATTTGTCACCTACATGCTGCTGTCACCTCCATGCTGCTTTTTGTTTTGATGACGCGTGCGGCGGTGCGACACTGGTGGCTGGTGCTGCCAGATAGCGTGTTTTTTCCGCTACATTTTAAGGCCTGTTTACGGTGTGTTTTAGCCGGGTTTTCGCGTGGAAGGCTCTATAGAAATCTGGCACCCTATTAAACGAAGTTAAACTGAGAGAGCGTTTAGTTCACAGACACCAGAATGAACGAGTTCACAGTAACGTTCATCGGGCAGTAATACAGTACGTTCAGTTCACGTTCGCCCAAAATTCATCTCATGTTCATTGAACTGCCGTTCAATTAACGCGTTTAGGCACAACACTGACTACCATACAGATGAACACACTGTAACTGAGGTGGAGCAAGCAGAAGTTAAAGTCACACAATAATGAGACACACAATATAAAGTCATTACACACACACATACAGCTAGCTAAATCTGATAATGAGTCTCTAAATGGCTTTTATCAGAACAACATGCATGCTCACTGCCAGCAACACAACAGGAGGTACAGAGGGGGGGGGGGCGGGGAACAATCGCTTTTGTGAGTCATAGATGGTGAGATCATGAAAGGCCGTTGCCAATATCAATCATAACAGGACAGTCAGAGGGAGAAAGCATCAAGAAGAAAGACCATAAGTAACTACAAAAGCACCTTTTTTCTCCTCCTAACTTGAACACTTCCAGGCCATGGACCACCATCAGAGCAAAAATAGAACATATGCCATCAAGCAAAGCAGATATGAATAAAGAAGTTTGCCTTTGCCAAAATAACAAATAATTACTGTTAGAACAAAAGCGTTTATTTATAGCCCTTCGCTAATTTTACCCCATCTAGCAGGAAAAGTGTTGGTCCGTGAATGCTTGAAGCTATGCCACCTTTAATATATGACACACAATGGAGAAAATTGAAGTGAGATTGCAGACAGTGTACAAGGCACCACATGGTCTGTTTGGTGGCAAGAGACACAAAGGAATTCTTTTGAGGCTCATACAAGATCATATTTTAGTAACTATGGTAAAGTTTACCCAAGTTGGATGATAAAAGCAAAAGCATTGCTATTCTTGGGGTACTAAATACCTAACATGTTTAAACGAATGAGGAGGTCCCAAGAGAAGAGAAACGTATCCTCTCTGAATGAGGTCAGTAAGAAACATCGTCTCCTTCTGCTTGTGGACATTTAAAGCATTCAGGACCATTACCTCAACAAAAAACCCAGATCACATTCCCAATCTGACCTCAAGTGTCAATATTTTGAAATGAGGTCTAACTTATTACGACCCGTAATAAAACTCATCCTCGTTCCTCTGAGAGAGAGGGTTGGGTGTCTCATTCCCAACGCCCTGGGTGTCTCATTCCCCAGGCTTGGCAGCATAGCACGGTAATGGCATAGCTGGCCCATGACGTGCCTGACTATAATGTAGTGAAAGAGGAAGGCTGGTCATACCGAACGCTAAATGAGAATCATATCATTGCACAGTATATGTTTAAGAAGAAACGTGAATAAGATTACGCTGATTGCAGTGGTTCACACTGACGTGGATTATTTATATTATTATATTATTGCACCACCCTCGACTGAGCTGAAAATGACACGGTGGGAGACGTGACTCAGCTCGCGGGGAGTGGGTGGAAAAAATAGGTCATGTTTCCCACACAACTCAAAGTATCCCACTTTTCACTTGCATTCCTTCAGCATGCCTGTGGAGTGAGAGCGAGTGCAGTGAGAAATCAATGGCCACATGACGGCAGGGGTGGATGGTGGCCAACCGTTGCCTGCACACAGCTGATAGAATATCACTATAGTGACTGCATGTGGCCTGTAGCATGCAATGCCATTTTCATGTACACTGCTTTGCATCTGTAGAGTAAAAAAAAAAAGTAAATTAAAACCAAGCCCATTAAGTCAGAAATAAGACAAGTTCTCTAATCCCATATGCTCTAAATGCTTTATTAAAAACTTCTGACGAGCTGGAACATTTGATACCCATGACCTTTCTAGCCGGAAAGTCATGGGTTCGAACCCCGGAGATGGCTTACCTGTAAGCATCCTTGAGCAGCAATTTTACTCATTGGAAGTTGCATTGGATAAAAGTGTCGGCTAAAAGACCTGATTGTAATAAAAGACCCAGTGTCGTGGCAGGAGACCTCCCCCTTACTGTGAGCAGCATGTGTTCAGCAGTCCTGTGAAGTAGCAAGAGAAAGGATCTAGGGGATTTGGAGGCCGCGGCTAAGCCTGTTTGCAGGCTTAGCCGTATAAATATAATAAATATGTGCACGCATGCTATCTTATCAGATGCGCAGGAAAAAAAGCGGATGCCTCTGTAGTGCCTCGCTTTTTAGCTAGGAGGCAAGCATGCTTCAGTGATGAAAACCTAAGATTCTTAAAATTTGGATTATGACCCCTAATTCAAAGGTTATGCTTTATGATTGTACTGACCCACTGCTGATCAGTTTGTACTATTGGTGCATGTGTGACAACTTCCTATTAGCCAGATTGGGTAATACCAAATATTATATTTTAACGGTTCAAATCCGTTAAGAGAAAAAACTAAGAAAAATTACATTTAACGTCATCTAGGGTCAGTGTGTACAGTGTGTATGTGTGTGTGTGTGTGTGTGTGTGTGTGTGTGTGTGTGTGTGTGTGTGTGTGTGTGTGTGTGTGTGTGTGTGTGTGTGGCTAGGGTTGATGAGATACAGTAACATTAGCAGATGAGGTATTAACCAGCTCTTTGGCAGTCCGGGAGCCACATTAGCGGTGGGAGGCTGCGTGACACGGGCCTGTGGTGACGATGGTTTATGCGTGATCACAAGTGCTACTGAGGAATGGCCTGCACAACTGCTACAGTACCCATTTCATCATGGGCAGCATGCATCTGAGCCCTGTGGCAGCCTCCTAACGCACACCCACAGAGAAGAGGCGAGAACCACATGCCTGGTGTTTTCACTGGAGCCGCTCCACCGCGGAGGAATTACATCATCGCGAGCAGAGAGAGAGGGCACGGGCGTATATGTAATTGGGAGAGATGCAGGGAGAAAGTAAGGGGAAGAAAGACAGCTGCAAGGGCTCGATGTGATGTGTGATGTCTGGCCAGCCTCTGGATTAGCGGCTAACGCTAATGGCTGCTACACGCAGAAACACAAAACAAACACACGTAAAGTGCAGATCAGACCGACTTAAAACACCCATATAATTCCCCTAATACAGACA
Source organism: Percopsis transmontana (assembly GCA_025447815.1). Taxonomy (NCBI): domain Eukaryota; kingdom Metazoa; phylum Chordata; class Actinopteri; order Percopsiformes; family Percopsidae; genus Percopsis; species Percopsis transmontana. The sequence goes on from JAOEHI010011524.1 coordinate 26,228, forward strand.
GGACAAGTGTGCTGGGTTTGGTAGTGCCTTGCCCCCCATAAATGAGGGGCTATAGTCACTATTGTTAGCTGAGCGGGACAGACAGAGATAGAGGGAGAGTGAGAGAGAGTGTGATAGAGAGTGAGAGAGGGATAGAGGGAGATAGGGTGAGAGAGAGAGAGAGAGAGAGAGAGAGAGAGAGAGAGAGAGAGAGAGAGAGAGAGCGCCACGCTACAACACAGTGCTTATTTGTTCCAACGCAGCTCACTCACTCGGCCGCCTGCTGCTAAATTACATTTGGGTCTAGGGTAATGACTTGTGGGCGGACCATGTGTTCCATGTGTTTGTGCTCGTGTGTTTGTGCTCGTGTGTGTGTGTGTGTGTGTGTGTGTGTGTGTGTGTGTGTGTGTGTGTGTGTGTGTGTGTGTAGCAAGAGCAGTGGAGGGGAACCAGGCTATACAACCCAGGGCGACGCTCCGCTCTGCTGGAGGTAGCTGGAGAGAAAGGCCACGTTACATGGGCCAATCCATTTACTCCACCTGTGGCTGCTAATGGAGCGGCACTGCACATTGGCGCCCCTGCAGGGCATGCTGGGAAGGTGGGGGGATGGGGGGAGGGGGTGCCAAAGGGACCGGAGTGTCGACAAGAGGAAGCAAGACAGGCAGTGAATGAGAGTTCTCATTTACAGTATGGATTATTTATGGAGAACCCTATCTATTCTATCAGTGTACGGTAGCCTTCAGAGTCCAAAGGTCACACAGCACGCCCTGTGGTGATAGAAAGAAATTACATTTCTTTTACATTCACCCACCCTTAATCCTTTTTTCTTAGTGTGTTTCAGTTTGATTTGCAGTAGTATCACTACACTGTATTTCATTCTGAATTTCAAGAGCTCAGAGAATTTCCACTCTTGCTAGAATCCTCAAATACCTGGATTCACACAAAGACCATTCAAGTTTTAGTTATTCTCATACGCACAGAGCAAAAAATAGATATAGGTCGAGCCAAACTGTCCCCAGATTACTCTGGGAGGACAGCCAGAACAATTCACCGTGATTAACTACTGTTCATATTATTTTAGTCTTGATGCTTTAGCGCACTGTTAGCCTAAAGTTGGGGAAGAGATGTAGGCCTACCTAGTGCGTATACATCATTGTGTGGTCAGTAAACTAAAGTAAGAAATACGCTGGACATTTTGCAGGTACACCATTAAACAAAAATCCTCAGTAGATCTTAGCTACAAGACAAAACCAGGGAGAAGAGAGATAGAAGACACGAGACACTATCTATCTGCCACAATATTGAAGATGTCCAGGAACCATTTTATTTCCCCAAACCTAAGCTAGGCATTTTTTACATTTTCTGGCTGAACAAACTGTTCTTATGTGAGTCCATCAGGTCAGGTCAGCTATAGAACAGCAGCTACAACTGGAGAGACGGAATGGTGTGAATGCTGTTACCTAAACTGACATATAATGTCCGTTGATGGATTTTTGTAAGGTGTGAATACAGCAGTGACTACATCTCCTATAGATCTCCTATCTACCATGGTTCTTATAAAACAAAAGAAGGAATGTTTTGTACCCACCCCTTTTTATTTCATTCCCATTGATTCTGCCCTATAAGTAGAAAACAGCATGAGTCCTTTTGGTTCATAATTTGGGTTTCCTGGCTCTCTGAAACATTGCAGCCAGGCAGGCGATATGATGTGCAAAATTGGGTGTCTGAATGAATCTAAGCAAACACACGCCCGGTCTGGCACAGTGCCGAGATGTCCCCCGAGATGAGACATGCCTGGGTTCTACATAACCCCACAAGTACCTAAGATGACCCTCCAACTGTGGCCGAGTGACAAACAAGCCTCCTCCACATCCTCTGGGATGTTATAGCTTCTTATAGCTATAGCTAGCTATTTATAGCTGTTTATAGGTATAGCTAGCTATTTATAGCTATTTATAGCTTCACTGCCTCCTGCTTATACTGTGAGGTCCAGGGGGCAATAGGATGATTACAGATTTAACGAAGACATCATTAAAATTAGGGAGCCACAGTGTTTAAAGAAATATGAAGCACTCCATTTCCATTTTAGTCACCCTCATACATGCATGTCACTAGAGAGTCAGTGGTGGCACACAGTGTCAGCATAAAGCCTAGGCACATAATTGGGCACTGAAAGAAGCAGTGGCAAGATAGAGAGACTTGGGAATCAAACCAGTCCCCCTCCGCCAATTTATAGTTCAAATCAAAACAGGACTTACAGTACACAGCTACTAAAATCCCTCTGCAAAACTGAAAAAGAGCTGATTAGATCTCAGTTGTAGAACTGTTTATCTTTTTCTTTACAGGAAATGGACACCTTTGCTGGCTAAGACAGAGCAATGCACATATACAGGCTAAGATGATCGATTCTGTCTGGACAAATGGAGAAAGTGATAATTGCTCAAATGGCGTTTTCACATTCAGCAGCGGGGATGCCAGATGAGGCACCTGATATAACTGGTGACAACAACACACTTTCAGGTGACAGGCTCCAGTATGAGATAGCATTGGGATGCTTTGTGTTTATTAACTAAAGCCATGTAAAACTGTCTTACGCCTCCAGAGTTAACATAGAGTGGGCATACATTGTTAGTAGATTCAAGTGCTAAAATGCTGATTATTTGGAAGACTTTCCACATTCACAAAAAGAAATGGACCATCCCAAATGACTATTTAATGATATTTAATCGGGGCAGTATATGTAAGAATAATAATCAGAATTGGCTGCTTGCATGATCACCATTAAAAAGTACCAATGTTCAAAAATCATAACCTCTAATTGGTTATAAGTGGTCCCATCACCTGAAGTGCCAGTGTTTTAAAACCATAACAATGTCTGATTGGTGAAAGATGGCCTAATCACATGAAAAGCTTGTGTTTGAAAATCATAACAATGTTTGACTAGCTAAAGGTGTTCTAATTGCCCGGTAATAACTTGATATGGCACCTTTACCACACACAAAGAGAAATGTCGAGTATACAGGATCAGGATAGTCTCATGAGGCAACTCTCCCCTGCTTTACGTTTGTTTGCACTGGGAAAAACCTACACGCTTCCAATGTGTCAACTAATGTACACAAAGTACAATGCTTTTGTTCCTATTTAAACCCATGGGATCATCATACTGCATTTAAAAGGCTCTTCACTAAAACCTGATTGAATGTGATTGAAGTGGCCTTAACTCCAACCTGAGTCAAGATGACCAGCTTAACTAAACTGTAACTGCCACTTTTGAAGTAAAATAAAGCCAAATACTGTTTAGGAGAGCAGTGCTATGAAGGTAATGGACCTGGCAACGTGACTCTGCTTCACTGTACCTGGTACAACCCCCAACCCTAAGGGGTCAGAAATTCATACTGCATCAACATTTTTACCTGAATATGTGCCATATTTGTCAAAATGTGCTGCCTCAGATTAAGCGTACTCATTGAAATCAGGTCCCATAGTCAACTGCTATAAAAACTCGAAAGCCTTTATTAGTGCACACATGGGTGAGCCCATTTTATGTATTTGTGCACTGTAAAGGTGTATACAAAAGCAAAACTGTATTCATTTCAGGGTCCATAGAGGTATACTATTGGTAATCATTTCTTCCTTATGACATGGAGAAGCCATACACTGACTCTATTTTGAACAAACAAATGATCAGGATTATGAAGGTAACTATACTCCATTCATGACTAATATGATATGAGGTATATAAGCGACTTACAATAATGAGTACAATTACAAACATTACAAGGAGCAGATAGGGTTAGACATCTTGCTGAAGGATGCTTACAGGTACACCCACTACGGGGCTTAAACTCATGACCTTCTGGCTGGGAGTTGAACATCCAGACCACTAGACTATATTGACCATATGATAGTATGACAAACGGGATAGTGGTGAATATATTTTTTTTAGTGAGCTTTGGCTCGAGATCAGGCAATAAAAAAAAGTGCCACTTTTATTTGTGATTAACACAACAAAGAAGCAGAAGGAGAAAGAAACAAAGGCTGTGTATATTGTGTATAATATTGCTGTAGTGAGCAGGGCTTAGTGAGTGTACAGATGCTATTTAAAGAGCGATGTAGGCCTTTTGAAATGTTATCAGCGGTGAACCATGCATTTTACATTTGCTGAGGGAAATGGATGGGCCTGCTCACGCTTCTTGCGATCGTGTTTCCATTTCCACAACTGAGTGGATAGCAGATGAGTTAGTTTATCAATTCAGGCCCCTCTCAGTATGCCTGACTGTCATGGCAGCCATACTGAAAGGGACCTGAATGCATCTGAATGTTAAGTAGAGTAGATGCTATTCTAGCTTAAAAGGTACACTCCTCAATTTCTGAGACTGAACCAATGTTGTTTTAGTTTGAAAAGTCCAAAAGCATGTCTTGTACACAGTGGTGTTACAAACCTAACCTGTGAGATGTGGTGGAAATGGTTCTGGGGGCCCTATAGTGCAATCAAGGACAGTACCTTTAAAGAAACCTGAATGTCCTAAGGAGAGAGGAGCCGGTCTGAGAGCCACAGCGGTGAATGATTAGGCTTACATGAATATGTTTATGTTATGTGGACAAGATTCATGAAGGAAGAGTTTCCCAAGCTTGGCTTTCGTTCTGTTAGCGTGCTGGGTAGTTTATATTACGGACAAAAACACATAAACACACAGACAGACACATACAAACCGACAGAGGGGCTACAAACCCAGGCAAACAGATAAACTGTGCAACGCAGATACAGGTCATTTAATTTTAAACTGTGACTGCCGGGATGCAGAAGCACATGTAGTCTTATTTATATATACAGAATGGACTTGGATACTAGACACAAAGCCCTGCCAGCGCCTGGCTGAATTATGGATGAAATATATAAACAGTTGTGCACTTTGAGTTCCACCATTCATATGGAGGGGGTGTAAAGGGGAGATACAGTGAGACTTAGCATAGAAAACAGAGTGTTGGACAGACAGTATAGAGAGCATGTTCAGGCCTCAGACTCTCTGAGCGTGCCTGGGCCTTTCCGCCTGCATCTCTACTGAGATGAGCCAATCGGATGCGAGTACATTCTCTTCTGAGGATACGTCTGTCCTGAGACCACAGGCTGTCAATGCTTAACTCGAGGACATGCAATTTAGGCCTACCTCAGGCTGTGTTTAAGTCTTATTCTAATTGAGTAAGGATGCTTTTTGCTGCCTCACGATGGATGTGTGCCACCTGCTTAATAGATGTGACTCCCGACTTAAGTACATTTAGCCGATCGTAGCTCACCCCTTGTATATCCATCACAACCATATTGCCCCCCCGACATCTGAAACTGATACCTCACTACTTCAATCAGCTACCTGTGTAGTGCGGTGTCAGCGAGAAGGAGAGATATCACAGATTACACCCCAGCCTGGTCACATCATAGCAACTGTTAGAGGAATTACCTATAAGCCATCTACTGTGCCCTACACATACTGGTGTAGTGTAAATAATTAATGCTGGGATCCAGTGGATCGTGGACCAGCATTAAGGACGTTGCCTTGAACCATTTACATAAGAGCTGTGGTCCTTCCTTTGGAAATTCAGTCACGTCCAACTGGAGCTGCAGTCAAACAGAATAATATATCTGCGCTCTGCTCCTATTTGCTCCCTCTCTCTGTATCTCTCTCTCTTTCTCTGTCTCTCTCTCTCTCTCTCTCTCTCAAACAGTTAGTTGCTAACAACTGCTGTCTGGAAGTACAATAATGCCGAACAGAAGGGTTGAGTCACACATACAACAACATTGCATATAGGCAAAATCAGCAGAGATAAAATATGTATCTTACCAAACTCTGAGGTCTGAAAAGGAAAGCATTCTTCTCTGTTGCAAGCTTAACACTCTATTAAGAGATGATAAATGAGGCAATCACAGAGCCTGTATGCCAGATAGGAGACAGAATGGCGGCATGCTTGGAGCACAAAGAGATCTTACTGGACTGCCGTATACTGTATGTCCAAACTCTACAGTGACCAGTGACATGTATTTGCACAGACATATCCTCATGCTGCAGGGAAGAAGGAAGGAAGGAGGGAAGGAGGGAAGGAAGGAAGGAAGGAAGGGAGGAAGGAAAGAGGGAAAGGAAGGAATGACAGAATGGATAAAGAAATAAGGAAGGAGGGAAGGGATAAGGAATGAATGAAGGAAGGAAGGAAGGAAGGAAGGAAGGAAGGAAGGAAGGAAGGAAGGAAGGAAGGAAGGAAGGAAGGAAGGAAG
>JAOEHI010011564.1:0-32453 GCA_025447815.1 Percopsis transmontana
TATATAGATATATATATAGATATATATATATAGATATATATATAGATATATATATAGATATATATAGATATAGATAGATAGATAGATAGATAGATATATATAGATATATATATAGATACATTAATAAAATAAATTGGAAGCATGCATCTACTTGCATGTTTGTTCACACGTGGTCACCCGTACGCAGTACCAGGGACCCTCACTCTGCCCCCAGTGGCCAGATATTACACGATCCTCCTCTAATTGTTAATCGGTGGCTATCTTTTATATTTGAACCATGGATAGATAGATGCCGAAAGATATTTCCTGCCTGCAGACACATACTGAAACTTACAACATTCTTCCTTTTTTACTTAGATGATTCGTCATATGTATGTAAGTAACTGACACGGTTTCCCATCGCCTGGGTGTGTTCTTCCACAGAATGATGTTTAACCCCTGAGCCCCACCTTTGTGCATTACACTGTAACAAAGTCTTCAGAACACCCACTGTGTTGTTCCCAGACCTGAGAGTGTGATGCACAAGATTTTGTGCATATGAGGTTTAGTGTTCCGTGTGTGACTCCTCCACCCTAGGTTTACAAATCCCACCAATGGTACAGTTGTAGTTTAGTGTTAAATAGCTGCACTCGCCTCCATACTGTTGTGTATGTAATTATCATTGTAATTATTGTTTGTTTTAATGCAGAATCCTATTCTCTCCATTAGAATGTGCCTTTATTTTCTTCCTTCCTATGTTCATACAATTTTCCTTAATCCATTCTTAATGATGTCATGACCTTCTTTTTCCCATGGCAGGCTTCCATTTTTGGAAAGATAACTGAGGTATTTATTGTACTCTAGGGCTCTGGCCAAGTGCTCGACTTTACTTTGGCCATGGTGGTAGAAACCAGTCCCTATGTTCTGTTATGCATTGTTCTGGCCTGCTTTGTTATATGAGCGTGGTTATAACCAGCAGGCATACTGGACTTACTGCTGTAGGCCCTTTCACCCTGGGTGTCATTGCACTGTTAACGTGTTTTATATACACACACACACACACACACACTGCCCAAAAGGCTTTGATAGTCAACTTTGCTGGTATTTTAAGGGTTTATTCATTGCTTATTCTACAGTAAATGACGATGGCTATTTTCCATCCCTTAGTCAAGTTCAGATTATTAGTAAAGGTCTTGTGATAGGGATTTATAAAGGATACCCTCCCCTTCTGTGTCTTGTAGACCCGCCAGCCGGTATTTGTCCAACTGCTACAAGGAGTGTTCAGGGTGTACCACTGTAATTGGCTCAACCCCCTTCAGAAGGCCTCAGTAGAGGCCTGCATTAAAGTACTCTCGGACGTGGGTAAGATGTGAGGCAGACACTGGCCCCTGACTGGTATAATGAACAAATGACAATTCATTATGTCAAATGAGAAAATATGAACTAGAAACCTTTTACGTTTACGTCCATCCAGCTAAGTGCAGGGCCATTGCTATCCCAGTGGACCTGGACAGTCAGGTGAACAACCTGTTTGTCAAGTCCAATAACGTCGTGCAGAAGAGCATTCTGAACTGGAGGCTGTCTGCTAAGAATACATCCAGACGAGACTCAAGCCTGGCAACCTCGAAGGACTACCGCAACATCATAGAGAGGCTACAGGTCAGAGCCTTAACGTGCTAATACACCTCCTCGGTTATAATGTACGTATATAATAATGTATAAAATCCTCAGCGATGGCTTTAGTGGTGCCACGACAGCTTTCTAAGTCTTCAGAAAACATGATGCATCTCCTTTTTGAAAAAACGAATCTCACGTAGCTTATAGTCAGACATGTCTATATGTTGACAGAAAATACATTTGTAAACCACGCTTTTGTTTAGGTCATATTCCATAGCACGTACAAGGTCTAAACCGTTGTCCATTGATTTGCATTGTAAGCCCAATGAGAAGCATCAACAGAGTGGTACTAAACTAAGTGAGGTTGTATTACTCACCGCATTATAAATGATGGGGAAACAACATTTAATATGACCTGGTTTGAAAAAGTTAACCTATTTAAGTGAACAAAACGTTGCTGAAGAAAATCGAATTAGTCAAGCATAGTCGTTCCTACTCGTTCCTACCCGTTCCCTGAAAAAGCTTTTTGTTGTTACTACAGAGCCAAGTGTCTACTACTCATTATTCACTGGAAGTCTGAATTTCCTTATCTAGTTTTACTCAGCATGCAATTCCTGGCTTGATATTGCGATACAATTTTTAGAGAAACATGTAAATGCTTACAAATAATGTGGTCACCCATGAAGCAAATCAATCCACTTAGGGCTCCCACAGCTAGGTTGCATAGCGTATTCAGTAATGCATATCTGTTTCAGTTCTTCGGAATCTGATCTTCAAGCCTTGCTAATGCTTATCTGGCGTTGATTTATTAAATATTTATCCTAAACGACGGTTGCCACCAGCAATGGTCCTGGACCATCTAAAGTTGATTTGCATGTTTCTGTGCTTTGTGTCGTCAGTAGTGGTGAGCATGTAGACTTGGCATGAGAATCAGAGGGTCGTTTTTCTTTAAAAGGTAATCAGAAATCTGGGAAGGACACTACTATAGTTTACGTCCAAGTTACCCAATAAATATTTAGCAAAGACTAACTACAGCAAAAATAGCTGACCTCAGAAAGAGAACAAATATTGTTTTGATAGGCCACATCAATTTGTTTATCTGTTCTACTGCGTTTTAAAAGCATGGTGAATATTTATTCTTTTTTGATTTGTTAGAACTACTAATACTTGTATCAGTAGAAGTACACGTATATTAAATGTATAAAAATAGGGGGCTTTCATCCAAGCAGGGGCAATGATGTTACTGGAACTAGGATTTTCTCATTTGATTTGAGGAGTCAAATGTGTGCAAATACGTGAAATACATACTGTATAATATGTATATACAGATAAATATATGTATGCATGTTATACGTTTTGTGAGCTTCCTTATATTATATTATATTATATTATATTATGCTATAGAATATTTAAAATAAGGGGTGGTGGGGGGGGACATGCTGTTTGCTGTCTAATCATATGGTCTGCCTGCGTTCTGCAGGACATAGTTTCTGCCCTTGAGGACCGGCTGAGGCCACTGGTCCAGGCCGAGCTCTCCGTGCTGGTGGACGTCCTTCACCGCCCTGAGCTGCTCTTTCCCGAGAACACGGATGCACGCAAAAAGTGCGAGAGCGGAGGATTCATATCAAAGTAAGTCCAAGCCACCCAGCAACACGTTCTCAAACAGTCTCCCTCACTGGGCTCTCCTCGTATTGCAGCGGTGCAGTGAACGAGCAGGGAGGTGGCCTACAAACGGGTTTAATCTTGGCCCAGGGCTGTGCACTTCTAACACCCGCGCCATGCGCACGGCACACAGTGAGCACACGAGCAAAATATTTGCGTTGCCCCAGACGAGAGCTGGGATTGGATTACATAAGGCCAGACTGGACACTTGTGGGGATTAGACTATTGCTTCAGGGCTGCCACATTGGATTAGAGTGGGTGACTACACAATTTTGATGTACAGTGGAACAGGGATTTAGTGTACTGGGGAAAACTGTAACCAATGAGTTAGTATTGAGTGGCAATTCCTGCCTTATTATTGCCAAGAGAGAGTTTCACAGTCTACTGTACCTGGATAGAAAGGCTACAAGCCTTGTGGCCTAATAGTACCTAGTCCTTAATACAAATGACCTCTCGCATTCCTCTTTTTAAATAGAGCAAAACTTTTACTTGTTTAATGTTTAAATATTAATATCACGTCTATTTCCTTCACAAATAAAGTTACAATAAAATGAGAGTTACAAAAATCATTCTCTTGAGGAATCCATGTAGAAACGTTCTTTATAAGTAGGACGGCAGTCTCACATGGAGACCTTCACCGCTGCGTCTTCTCTGACCAGACTGATCAAACACACCAAGCAGCTGCTGGAGGAGAACGAGGAACGACTGTGTATCAAGGTCCTGCAGACCCTGAGGGAAATGATGACCAAAGACCGCGGCTACGGAGAGAAGGTACTGTCTCTCTTTCTTCTCGTCCCGTTTCACGTCCCCCGGACGTTACAGTACTCCTCCCAGGGTTCGGGTCATCATGGAAATCCTGGAAAAGTCATGGAAAAGTTCTGGAACTGGCATTGGTAACAATGAGTAGGGAAACCAGTCTTTTACCAAGCATATGGATACATAAGGAAATTGGTTCCTATTTACCCCTGGAGCCGTTACAGTACGCCATATTGTCTGTGAATTATTATTAATGTATATCTCTTGTATATGAGTTTCTTTAATCAGGGTCGCTACCTGAACACTGCGTCCAAAACAAAGAGAGGCACATTTCTTCATTACTTTCCTAATAGTAAAGTATAACCTCCCAAAATCCCTCTGATGTAAGCAGTGGATAAAGGACAAGAAGTTAACATCAGCATGTTCTAACCCACTAATACAGTAATGGATGATAACAGCATTTTACATGCCATTCACTGCCGATGTCTTCCTGTACTAATCTCTAATTGAATGCTCAACTCAGACATGCTATTTTCTTAGCAGTTTTGTAAAGCCTCATTCCACACTGGCAGTTGGTTGCCACACGTCAGTGGGTAATTGATCTGGCCATTCCACTTTCAAGTCGAGCAAGAATATGTGTGCAAAATCCTACATTTGATATGATAAAAATAGTAAAAAAAAGTATTTTCCCAGACTGAGGCTTTAAAATGCTGTCATGTTGTTTCCACTAACTGTGGGTGTGTGCGTGCGCGTGGGTGTGTGTGTGTGCGTGGGTGTGTGTCTACGCGTGCGTGCGTGCGTGCGTGTATGTGTGATATTTCAGACTTGCTGAGCTGTATCTTGCTGTTCCTGCTAATAACCACCTCTACTAACTCTTTGCTTCCTATACTCTTCTTTTCCAGCTGATTGCCTTTGATGATGAAATGGATGTGGCTGAGGTTGACCATTTTCCTTACTCTCGTTGGCGTACATTTGATTCCTGTCTGACACTAGTGGTGTAGATGTGCCTGCGCTTCCACTAGACTCTCTACTAGTCTTCCATTCTCTGTCGCGACTATCACCTCTGTCTGTAGTGAGCTTGTGAGCGTCCTTACATCAAGTCAAACTGCAGCTCGCTGCGAGCATGCCTAGCTTTTCTGCTTCAGTGGAACGCTTTGTGAGTCTTCAGTAGATGTCTGCTTGTAGAGGTCTGCTTGTTTGTGTAGTTTGGGCATACTAACCGTGTTGTACTGACTCAACATTGGGAAGCCATTGCTTGAAAATGCAGATTATAAATGCAGTACTTTTGTATGCAAACACAGAAGCGCAAGACGGTGTTTGTCGCCGGTTATCTGTGTTTTTGTTTGTGTTTTACCCAGATAACAACACGTTACCAGATTCCCTTAATTTCATGGGAGAGTTAATCTTGAGTGATTCTAGCATACTCGAGATAAAAAAAATTTTTTTGGGGGGGCACGATAGTCTAGTGGTCTGGGTGTTGGACTCCCAGCCGTAAGGTCGTGGGTTCGAGCCCCAGAGTCGGCCTACCTGTAAGCATCCTTGAGCAAGATGCCTAACCCCTATCTGCTCCATGTAATAGAACAATGCAATTGTAAGTCGCTTTGGATAAAAGCGTCTGCTAAATGCTGTAACTGTAACTGTTTTTACGAACAGCCATCCCAGTGAACACTTTGACCAAATTAAATGTGTAAAAATGCAGAAACCTGGCGACAAGTGCAATAGTCACTGGATTAGCCAAACCTGGGCATTACCGGATGGTTATTTTATATATAAACCATTTTTTATTGAATTCCAATAAAATAATATAACTGTTACGTGATATAAAATGACAAACCGTGATATTTTATTTCCATATCGCCCAACTCTAATGTCAGTTAACTACAAATCCCTATGCTATTTATAGCATTGCCCAGGGGATGTTTTCAGCACCAAATCATCACAAATTATTTTACTCTTAAGACAAAAAAGACAATATTGTCTTTTTGGTATTGTTGTTCCTCTGATACTCCATCTGTCATTTATTCATTATTTCTATATTTAATTAAATTTTTCTTTGACTTTTGTGTTTTTTCTTGGCGTCCTGAATGGAGAATTTCCAAACGCAAACCAAAACGTTTTTTCACACGACCACAGCGGCTGCTAGTCAAGTTCCCTTTGGTAGTGTTGACCAACGTTGATTATGGAGGGTGCTTAAAGGAGGTTCGGTTGGTAGTCAATTTTAAGCGTCACTTCCCTTCATTTCCTGCATTCTGGTGAATTATTCTGCCCCAATTTGTGCCTTTTCTCCATCAATTTATGAGGGAAATGTCTATTATTTAACAGTTGTTATTTTTGACTATCTTTGGACATGCTGGATTTGCTTTTCTGCTGCTATTTTAGCTAGCTAGAAAGCAGGCATTGCCAGGCAACATTACCTTGAGATTGAGATTAGTTCGCAAACAACACTTAAATTACCTAGTGGCACGTAACTTAATTGGTTTTGAGAAAGAAGACCCACCCCTGTTGGAGGCATTGTGACGTCTGAATAACCTTTATAGCGCTTTTTCAAAATAAAAGTCCTCTGCGTCTTTCATGTCTTTATTTAGGGGGGGGCAAATGCATGTGTTTCTAAATATTGAGGGGGACGTATCCCCGTTGTCCCCCCAGAAATGTACGCCTATGCACTCCCTCACTCTCTCACTCACACTCACACACAGACACATTGGATGTGTGTTAAGTGAGGAATGGAAATCCCCAGCTGCCTTCCTTCCTCCCGACCAAAAGCACTTTTAGCCCTGGCCCCTCCCAGATGTAGTAATCTAAGGACATTTCATGCAATCCAACTGTACAGCGCCACAAGACCTCACGCTCGCACAGCCCACGCCTATGGCACGTGTGAGCCTGCGATGGCACGCGGTGGGCCGGTGGGCCCCTGCTCTCCCTCGGCAGCAGAGAGAGGAGCGCTTGTTATGTAACCCCGCTGTCTGACCTGCAAGTGCAGCAGAGCCCTCACCCCACCCCACCCCACCCCACCCCACCCGTCCAAGTGAGCCTGCAGCTGTCCAACAGACCCCGGGAGGGCGGGTGGTTTCCCACCGTCTGTCGGCCGGCTCATTGTGTGGTTTCTCTGGTTTTCTTTTTTTTTTGTTTCCTTTTTTTCCCGTAAGTGGAATTAAGGTGAGCTGTTAGATAACAGGGAAACAAGATGATACCTGCTAGCCGTCCCCTATATCGAGACCGATGGCGTCATCCCCATGGGGGTTTAGGTGCCAGCGTTAAGAGGTCAAATGAGGATTCCCGTCTATCATGTAGCCGTAATGTAACCCCGGAGATAATGGGGCTTTAGGATGGCGATAAGTTCCACGCCCAGTTTATCTATTGCACATGATTTCTATGCAGTGAGAGTGTGCGGGCGAGCCGTGTGTACACGTCTCTCTCGCTCTCTCACCATTTGTGCTTGTGCCAGCTGATCACAATCGCTTCATAATCCTGAACCGCTGCTGTCACCTGTCTTGGCGCATTCTGTCTCTGCTCTCCCATGACACTGCTTTTCCTTTCTCTCATAGGCCGTTGCTCCCTCTGGCCCTCCCAGTTTAGATAGATAATGTCTCCGTACAGATTGTTTGTGTCCTCCTTTTTAGAGGAAAGGCTGAATGAAAGAGATGTTGCTTGTTTTCCTCACCCCCCTCGCCTGCTTCACCATGTCTGTTTCGATTAGGCCTGCTTATTTTCTCCATTTGAATTAATCTTTTTTTCGTGTTTTGCACTCCGCAGAGCTCTCTGCTATTCTATGTCCTCAAAATGGAATTGAACTCTGTAACTTCCTTGCCACCGTTTTTAAAAGTCCCATATTTCACTAAAAAAATATTACATTTTAGTTTATAAAACTGTATAAAAGTTGATATAGTTTATTATATTTGTACTATGTTTTTCTGGCCATCTGTAAGAACAAGCTCTTTCCATGGGTAGAATTGCATGCGTTTGAAATCGGGAAACTATGGTTAAAATGGGATAAAGTTTCAGGTTTAACATTTTACCACATATTAAATGCAACAAGTGGTTACATGGGGAAGGGAAAATCATAAACGGATTTGCACAATAGGGTCCTTTTTAGTCATCACGCTGACGTTCACCGTACATGTAAATTCCCCTCCGGCCTGCGGATGATGGATTATTTTATGCCTATCGTCAGAGTGATGACTGTTGAGGTAAGGAAATGAAAACAAACAAGTTCGCTTTAACGGCGTGTAGCTCGCACAGTGCTGCCACCCCATATTGTCTTCATCTGACTGGCCTCAGTCAGCCTCTCTGTGTCCTTATCTACCCCCTTGTTTGCTCCTGCCGAGTTTAGTGAGTACACTGAGGGGCTGCTCTACTCCTCCCTACCAAGCGGGGGAGCTGCAGACACTCCTCGGGTCCACGCTGTGGTGTCCCAGTTTCCCTCGTCTTGTTGCTGCACGATTCTTGGGCTTCAGCCAGCTCCCAGGCAGCGTGGTTACATAAGAGATGGCGGTCTCTTTTTTTTTTCTTTCTTTTTTTTACCCTTTTCTTTTTTTTTTAAGTCTCGGACTGACTGTGACCTTCTGTGGTAATTGCTAGTAAATGTGCAGTGGAAGTGTGTTCTGGGAGGCACTTGGCGGGAAGCAGGGGTGGGTCCATGATACAGCCCCTCCTCCTCCACTGCTGTTGCAGGCCTGAACGTCGGTGTGCGCTGTGAGGGCAAACACACCCTTATCCCTTGCCCGAAGACCTAATATGTTCTAGATTTGTTTACTCTGGTAAAGAAGAGCTGGGGTAGGGAGAGAGGGAGAGAGAGACGATTCACGAGTGTGTGTGTGTGTGTGTGTGTGTGTCTGTTTCCCCTGTTGTCTGTTTATTTACTTTAGAAGGAGAAAGTACAGAGATGTGACAGCCAGGATATGTCCCCTGGACAGGTGGAAAGTCCCAAGCTAGTATGCTTTTTTCCTTCCACTTACTATGAGGTCGCCTTCCCTTAGAGCTGTTATGAGGCCATTCACAACAAATAATGAAACCATATAATGGAATGTGGTCTGGTGATGCACATGATCATATTTAGCCTGCATTGCTCCAGTCAGACTTCAAAAGGGCCTCCGTCACATTGAGCATGTTCATTGAATTTAGAATAATGCTTTTAAAAAAAGGGGCTTTTTCGACTCCTCATTTGAATGAATCACTCTCTTGTGAGATGTATGTGTTGACGTAAACGAGGCCTAATAAAGGGAGATTCCTGTCCAGTCATGTTATTACTCAGTCTAACAGACGTGAACTTAATCCTTAAGCACTTTTCTTTCCAAACAAACGTGTTATTTTTACTCCTTTTTACCATTTTTGTATTACAGGGCTAGAGGCTGACTTGTCAATGGGATTGAAGCTCATTTAATGTGTTGCACCTAAACGAAAAGCCTGTGTTGTGAATGAAACAATATGGAGAAGCTCTAAGATGTACAATGGTGCAGCAGGGCAGATTATACTCTAAATCAGAAATATGGATTTGAAGATAATCAGAATATTATGACAAAATGTTATTTTACCTAAATAATTGCATTCCTGACCTTTTTAAGGTAGGGAGTCTACATGCAACCAATGGTTTTGCTAATTCAACCCGCATCACATTTAAGTACAAGGGAAGTGACTGATTTGCAATGGTTAGTTCGACAAACACAAATGGAAATAGTGTGTGTAGCGTTATTATCAATACGTCAGACAACAGCTTGTGTATTGTATTAAGTGTTCAAGTCATGTGCTATTTTTTTATTTATTTATTTTAATCTGTGTTATCCTGGTGCAGTCAAGCAAATCTGTAGAGATGTGGGCATGTCACTGCTGAGTCAGAAAACGGGAACCCTGATAGACAAGTTGTCCGTCCTACCTTAGCCTGGGTACTCGGGGAAGGTGCTTTGCTTTAGTTCTGGAGTCCTCAAGAAAACTAATCTTACATCCTCACTTCGACAAACGACTAACAACAACTTTTTATTTCCAATCAGCTGGCACCTCCGCCCGAAGCTGAAGTCTCTCCTGAGGTGTGTTTTAATAGATCATCTGTCCAGTCTGCAGTAGCCTCGCTCCATTACACTTCATTTTACTCATCTTTCACACGCTGTATAGATAACAGTCAAAGCATTTCCCCACAACACTTCCCTTTTTGAGGGTATGCTTATCAACACATGCCGATATGTCCTTCTGCGGAACTGGAATTACGTTACATGTTGGCCCGTGTTATCCATCTTTCCCTCCGCCTTTCATTCATTCATTCGTTCGTTCATTCATTCATTTATCCATCCACCATTCGGTTTAGAGGCCAATACCACTTCCTTACCGTATTTCAATGGGGAGATTTAGGGTCACCGTTGAGGTGTTTTTCCACGGAAGATTAAAACCCGAGTGCTTGCTGTGTCACTAGTGCCCACCTCCACTATGAAACCTGGATAGGATTCCCGTATTGTTAATTCCCTCACTCAGCCTGGGCTTGTATTTCTCCCTCTCGGCAGACTGTTATTTTTATGTACTTACCATGGTTTCTTTCTCCGCTCTGTCCAGAACGTAATTGTGCCAAAAAAAATGACCTAAAGTAGTGAGGTTTTTTTCAAATGTATTTTAATGTAATTTTAAAGATAAAAGCAGTAGCGTTAAATGGCTTTTGTAAAATCATTATGTATTTATTTGTGTTCAGCAGCTTTTAAACATTGTCCCAGACCTGAGCCTTACATGACTATGACCCTAACACAAGCACTTACCTGGATTAACTGCATGATGGAATTTACCCCCAAAAACCTGCATGCTTGTAAATTGACTAATTTGCAATGTATTAACACCCTATTTTATTTTCTAATTTTGTTCTCCAAATTTACTTTTCAAATTTATTTCTTTATTTATAATTTTTTATACATTTATTTGTTTTTATTTCTTACTTTTTTGCTTTCTGCTAACTCATCTCACCTATAAGGAGCTGGATCCTAACCAGCCAGAGAAGCAGCTGGAAGATCAGAGGAGGGTAGGTACTGCAACCTGTGTATGGTTTGGTTAGGTCTGGTCCAGTTCCTTATTGACAGCCAGCTGACCTGGCCTACACGCAGAAACTCTGCATCCACAGCATGATCACTCACAGAACACTGCTTATATTAACAGGGCTCCGGCGAGAGCGTGTGTGTGTGTGTGTGTGTGTGTGTGTGTGTGTACAGCCATGGAAAAAATAAAGAGACCACTGCATATTTAAAAAAAAAATGTATATATATCATTTTATTTATGATTAAAAATATATTTTTAGTTTTAAAAATATTTTATATATATATATATATTTTTTTTTTTATATTCATATTATTACATTAAAAAAATATGGAGTGGTCTCTTAATTGTTTCCATGGTGTATATATAAAAAAATAACATCTAAAGTAATTTTCGGTGAGTGTGGGTTTATGAATCACTTACCGGCACATGCAAATTAACAAAAGTGCAGCAGCGCCACATAACATGCAAAGGTAAAACACAAGACTGTTGACCTGCGTATATGAATGACAAAACCTGGCAAAGTGGTGGTATTTGCCCTACCAGCACATTAAATCTACCGGTGCTTTTCATAACTGAACCTAGAATCTAAAGTCATGAGGTTTACCGCATATGGCTGTGCAGCATTGATTTACTCCAAACTAAAAAGAGTCCAGTCAGTGTGAACATGTGCCGAAATGAGAGGGTTCAGTGCTTATTAAGTAAGGCCTCTGGCTCAGAGGGCAAAGGTCAAATGGGAAGATGTCATGTGTTGCTTTGAGGGAGCTCTCTCTTTGGTAACGATACTCCGTAGGTTCCAATGCTTCTCAAAAGAAAGGTTTAAAGCTCACGGCGGAACCCATGACGTTTACCAAGAATGCTAAGTTCATTAGCATTGAGGGCAGATTATATCGTGTTTGTTTTCCCCCTCTCTGGTTGTTATTACACTTGCAGACATTTAAATACTGCACTTCTTTAATTCTCTTGGCAGCATTAAAAAAGGATGTTGGCACTTGTAACAGTGTGCTCCTTTTGTCATGACAGCTGCGAAGTGTATTTATCTCCTAACGTCCGCCATCTCTGATAGGGAGAAACCCTTCGGCAGATGTTGGTGAACCGATACTACGGGAACATCAAACCAGGTGGAAGGAGGGACAGTCTCGCAACTTTCAGCAACGGCCCCCTCACCCCCGGGGCACCGGGGAAAGCTCCTACAGGTGTGTGTGTGTGTGTGTGTGTGTGTGTGTGTGTGTGTGTGTGTGTGCATGTTTGTGAGTCTCTATCTGTCTCCCAGTAAGCCTTTAGCCAATCCAGACTGTCGCCCACACGTTTAGGTGGTTCATCAGTGACATTCACACGGGCTGCTGAGACGCTCCCAGACCTTAATCTCGGACATGACTCATCGCTCATTCCCCACCACTTTGGAGGGCCGAGCTCTAATGTGTGCCCGATCACGGCCACGGCCTTGTCCTCCTTAAACCCCGGTGGGCCTTCGCCGCTCTTTGTCCCTGAGCGCACAAGCCCTCTGCCGCAGCCGTAATGCAGGGTCGTGCTGTTGCCTGGCGACCGCAGAGCCCTTCTCCAGATTGGAAGGGCTTGCGGATGCACCTACTCTTGCCAGCAACAAGCTCCGGCGGGGTTTGCTTCTGGACTAGGCAGCAGCAGCAGAGCGCATGCCGCTGTCTCCTATACGAGAATATAGAATATTACTGTTAATATAGTTGAATGACGGTGAAAAGTCACTTCATGGAGTCTTCAAACTTCAGCCCTGTATATGGGAGCTGTACCCATTACCCAATTTCCACAAAAGACCTGGTCCTGCAGGTTATTTGATCTACACCGCCAAAGTTCTCGGCTTCATTCCCACTTTTGTCTGAGATTATGAAAAAAGTAATTTCATTTAGATTGAATTTAGATGCGTAATAGTTGTAGCCTAACACCACCCGCCCTGCACCCACAGTTGTCAGCTCCGGGGTGGGAGGTCGAGGCGAGCTGAGCCTGGCGGAGGTCCAGTGCCACCTGGACAGGGAGGGAGCCTCCGACCTGGTCATCGACCTCATCATGAACGCCACCAGCGACCGCATCTTCCAGGAGAGCATCCTATTGGCCATTGCGCTGCTGGAGGGCGGCAACACGGTCATCCAGGTGGGCAAGGGACACTGGGACGTTTGGAGAGCACACCGCTAGAGCAGAGAAACCACACATGACCAGCCTGTTGGCGTAGAGCAGCTGTTCTCCCGCTGACGGGGCTTGCCATGTGCAGACAGTACGCTGGGGGCGGATCGCGAGCTGTGAACGAACACCTTGTGTTTGCACACACATAAATGCGTTTGTTATATGGACATTTTATGAAGAGATTTTATGAAGTGGGTGATGAACCAGTTTTATAAAATAATAAATAAATATTTATATAAATAGCATCGTGAAAACTCTCTGGGTGAAGCAACGCTTGCTATTGATGTGGGGCTAGTGGTTTTGAGTCCCCCAGGAGTCAAACCCCTTCTTTTTGCTACATAAATGTAGTCTGAAACATTTGTTAATATAATAATAATAATAATAATAAGGCATTTCATGACCACATGAAAGCATTTCATGGCCTGTCAGACCGAACCAATCGTGTAGGGGCTGTATTTTTTTAGCTGCACTATAAAGAATATCCCTGAATAGCCAGTTAAACTGACACGTGGTGATTACAGAATCCCAATTGTAAATATAGCATTTCTCAGTTTTCATCTAGTAACAGTGGGACAGGCAGGAGGCAGGGGAGAAAACCGTGTTGTGCTGGGTGAGGTCCAAGCGCTCCTACAGCCAGCCTGGGGGGTTGCTACGGCAACGCAACTCTTTGAAAACCTCCCAGCAAGGTGGAGAGGGGAGAGAACCACCACGGTGACTGCAGGGCATTTCCCAGCTTTGCAGTGTAGAGTGTGTGAGTGTGTGTGTCCATGCATCCGTGCCTTCGTGCATGCAAATGGTAACCATGAGCAGTATGTCTTAAGTGTGTGTGTGTGTGTGTGTGTATATGTGGTTGTGTGTGCTTTCTTGCATAAACAAGCCTGTTGCATAATAGCCTATTATTTGCAAAGTGGCGATACCTGCCTGCCTGCCTGCCTGACTACCCACAGAGTGTACACAAAGCCACTCACATGACTACTGTTGCATAAGAGGCTGCCTACCTGCCTCCCCCCCCCCCTGGGAGAGTAAGAGTCAAAGCACCGCGCCTTCTAACATTTCCACCGGGCACTTAAATGGGTCACACTGTGCCGGTGAAAGGGGTCACTCCCTTGGCAGCCCCCCATCCATCCATCCCCCAGGAGACCTTGCGAGAAATGCAGCTCCTGTGAACTTCAGTGTTTTTTTTTTTTCTTTTTCCTGTGCTACCTGTGTTGCAGCATCTCACAAGTTTCTTCTCAGGGCTCGCCAAGCCCAGTTTCTCACAGAAGAGCAAGAGCATTAAGACCAACAACCACTGCCGATGGTCATAATGATTGCAGTACAAATATTTAAAAGGAACTATTAATCCATTGGCCTGCTTACCTTACTTTTAAGTGAGGCGAGTGTTTGTTTGTGTATAATCAAGAGCCCCAAGTTTCTTAGTAAAGTTCCTTAACATCTCTGTTTCTAAATGGTGCAATATTTCCACCTATAAAGTGAATTCTTTTTCCTGAAAACACCTTCAACAGTGGCTGTTTTAGAGTGACGGTTATATCAGTATTTCTTCCCCCTCGTACGGGAACAGAAGTTCTTTGTTGCAGGATCATGTATGATCAAGGGTGAATCTAAAGCATATCAGCAGATTCATCACATTTCCCTGTCTTATATAATGATGGGCTCCCTGCCCCCCTTCTTCAGGACAGAAGGTCTCTTGTTTTCCAAATGAAAAGCAGGACAAAAACATTCCCACAGATTTCTACAGGCACTTTTGTCTGTTTGTTTTTGCGGTAATCCAAGGTCGCCTATCCAATATACTTTTCTGGGAAAGAGTGAACATGTGAGGAAAAGATGGAGCTCTGGTTCCAGGATGAATCTGCCCTGGGCTTAGAGTTTCAGACTGCTACCATCCTGCTAGGAATGCCCGTGGAAAGAGGAAGTGTGTTAGAAAATCCAAAAGAAACGGTTCATAGTCACTATCCTTGCAGTTTCCGACATGCCATTTCCCACCCCAACAAAGCCTACCAATACTTCAGTTCATCCTTACACTTACTGCCACCGCGTCTAGGAGAAATAACTTTGAATGTAGTGTTTCCAGACTGATTTGTAGAGCGCATTAGTCCCAGCCTTTATAGCAGTAAACGTGTTTGGCTAGACAAAACACTTGGGAGTGGAAAGAGACAGGCCTTTTGGTTTGCGGTCATTACTGTGCTGAAGGCAACTCAGCCTGATTTTGATTCAGGCCAGCCAGCCAGGTCAGTGCAAGGTGAGTAGAGTCGGTCTACACTGTCTGGAAAGCTGGAGGTTGATGTCCACACTATTGGCCACTGCAGCACTCGCAGCAGGCAGACACTGCTGCAGGGGGCAGTCCGGCCGAAACGCACTTCTAGATGTGGATCTCCATGTCGGTGTGTTATGCTGTACATTTAAATCTCTTCTTTACTTAATGCCCACAAAAGGGACACAGTTAATAACTATAAGAAATATTATTTAAGAAAAAGACATTTGTTTGTTAGAGGACCTTCGGGCAACAGACAGAGCTGCAGTCATCGAGGAGGCATGGGCCTTGAATGTAGCTAGCTAATATACTTCATATCATTGCGTCAGGACTGAGTCAACCCAGACCTAGAATTCAGTGGGTTGTTATCAGGCAGGTTTCTAAATGATAATTGCACCGCATGCTGCTTGAGGTTTCTGGTGAAAACATGCAAGTGGTATTCCCCTTTCGTGCAATTCTTAGTTCTTGTTTTGGAAAAACAATAAAAGGTACACTTTGTGATAAATTGTGATATAGCCTACCGTCCCCAGAATCCCACATTTTCGGCCCAGTTCACTGTTTATGTTTATAACTGTGTATGTAATTTTCATGTGTGGGCATCTCACTTATGTGTTAAATCAGATAATGAGGTGTGTTTTTTTTATTTTATTTCTTATTTTTGGCTGTGTTTTTCTGCATGGGCAACACATGGATGTTTCCACTCTTTTGGCATAAACGTTCAGGCCAATATTTGCATTGTCTGTGCCATATTTATTAATAACTTGCCATGTACAACAGTGTAGCTGCTGCACCAGAGCAACACCGCACACAGACGCAGCATTGGCACGGAAGCAGGCGGAGCAGATACACCACCACAAATAGTAGCTGTAGTGTAGTGGCACGCAAACACCCTTGTCCTCTGCTTGTTGGTTTTCATATACTGTTTGGGTTTTGGGTTTGGGTATTTAGATTGATTTATTTATGATTTATGATTTACCAATCACTAATTCATACTTTATAATTTTTTAATAATCTTTTTTTTTATCTTGACTATGTATTTATGTACGTATAGGTCATTAGCTTACAATATCATCACACAGCCAAACATTGAGCTAGTGTGATGTTGATATGTCTCAGGGGGGCCTGACGTGAGCGGTGTAGCACCTCCAACTGATTACAGTTGAAGCGTTCTCTTGCAGCAATACACTTGGGGCTCCCTGGGCGCTGTGGCAGAGGAGCTAGCCAATGTTTGCACAGATTTTCATTGACAGATCGACATACCTTTTGGCTGTCACAATATCAGATAATTCACGATAACAATATTACCGCGATATCTATAGAAAATTTCATAAAAAAATACAAAATAATAATGCTATCTGTCAAAGTCATCTTTAACTTTGTTTATTGTGTGTTTTGTCTCTTTTTTGGCAAATTAATTACACTCAAAATACGAATATAGGGAGGTGGAGAGAAAGTCTTTGGCCATAACTGTACAAATTAAAAGCGTACAAAAAGAATAATTACACTTAATGGATAGTGAAAAGGCAACAACACAACTAAGACCTTGATGTAACATTTCCCGTGTCAGCGCTAGGAAATAGGGATGTACATTTTGGTCATGTCGACGGCTCGAGTACC
This sequence comes from Percopsis transmontana, assembly GCA_025447815.1. Taxonomy (NCBI): domain Eukaryota; kingdom Metazoa; phylum Chordata; class Actinopteri; order Percopsiformes; family Percopsidae; genus Percopsis; species Percopsis transmontana. The sequence continues at coordinate 17,039 of JAOEHI010011564.1, forward strand.
CGTCAGAGAAAACGACCGAGAACTCGAGTACTCAAGTATTCCGGGGGTAGATTACCCTACTAGTAAACTAACTGCAACCGTTTTAGTGGCACTACTGCTGTCACGTAGGCAGACGCCTAATGATCATACAACCCAAAAATAAAGTTCTAGTCACACTCTCATCTATGCAGTCCCTCCAACCACATACCCCACACAAATGCACTACTCTAAGCCAGTGGTTCTCAACTGGTCTAACCTCAGGACCCACATTTGTACAAAATAATTTAATTTCCGAACCGTTATCATTTATTTCACAAAAACAATTTGTTCAGTAATCCACGATGTCTATATGCACTGTTCAAAACACCTACACACCTTTCAAAATAAAAGTGCACTATCAGAAGTTTAGTAAACTTGCACAAATATAAGTTAGACTTTGTGACAGAGCTGGAGCACATGTCCGCAACCCCCTCCACACCAGCTTGTGACCCACCAGTTGAGAAACACTGCTCTAAGCTGTCCGTTGAAGCTTCCTTGTGTGTGAGATAGTGTTTCTAGGTATATGTTCGGATGCAAGAACTGTGTGTGGGCGTGCGTTTGTGTGTGTGTGTGTGTGTGTGTGTGCGTGTCAGTTCTATTCATCTGGTGTCCCCACCCCACCCTCTGACCCAAGGCTCTAACCTTTCACAGAAACAAACATGTGCCACTGTTACTCAATAGGCATGCTCTCGGCAACAGTTCCTCACGTTTGCCGCTGCTTTCTCTCGTGCCATTATCTCATGTTAGTTTATGTATTTACTTGTTTATTTAGAGGGAAGAAATGCTTTGAAAATGAGTACATAAACACATCAACGGATGTCGTGCATATGCTACAAATTTGACTGGATAGGCTTTTTAAAAGAGGAGAGAGCAAGGAGCCAACAAATTGCTACAAGAGAAAATGACCTTCCAAACTTAAACCAAACCTCATTTCTAGGGATAAAAAAGGTGAATCTGGGCCAATTTTCACCAGACCCAAAATATAATGTCAGATAACTAAACTCCTAGTAAGCCTGCCAAAATGACATCCACCCTAGTTTATTTTCCACTACCACTGGCAACAAATTGTGTCCCCCCTCCCTCTCTCTCGTGCACACACACACACTAATGGAAATATTTAAATACATCCTCTAAGATCATATCCGTTTCACTATACTGCATTAATAATTGACTTTAGTTGACTCACTGCATTAACTTTATAATACAGTGAGGTGATGCAAGCTCGGCTCCACATGAGCTTTTCACTACGAGCAGCGTCTACCCAATCGTGGGTGTCAGTCTACACCCACCCAAAACGGGACACTCACGCACGCCAAAGCCGGAAAGTACGTTTTAAAGCCTTCGTTAATAAGTAGGTGACGTGCACGTGTGTGTGTGTGTGTGTGTGTGTGTGTGTGTGTGTACACTTAATTAATATTTTAGAGTCAACTAATTCTTCTTCTTCTTCTTCTCTCAAACCCATAACCAAACAGTTTGATTTAGAGTGATTTATTCATGTTAACAAGCCACTGGCTGCTGATTGTAAAAATTGCAGCTTGGTTAGGTTTGGGAGTGGGTAGGGGAGGGGCTAGTAGATGGACAGGCTGTTGAAGTTGAAGATGATTGGTGCCTGGTTATGAGGTAGAAAGTAGTACTCATTCTTACTTGGATGTTTTTCATATCACAAACCTCTCGGATAGCAAGATCGAAGAGCCAAAACTATACTAAACCTGTTTTGTATAACCCCCCCCTTCCCCCCACCACCACCAGTAATCACGACTTTGTCATTCACTGAGGTGTCGGGGAGGAGGGGAAATAGGAGAGGCAGCTGGCAGTATAAATAGAGCTTACATAACTGGGACTTGTTGATGCCAAGAGCCAGGGCAGCGATGGGGTGGGGTGAGGGTGGGGGTTTTTGAAGTTGGAATTCCTACTGACCTTTCTGTGAAAGCTGCGAACCCCCCCCCACTCACCCCCACAAACAACATACAAACAGTATGTTGAGAGGGAGAGAGGGAGCTAGGAATATGCCAAAACCTTGGCAGTAGTAGTAGTTTCTCATATAGACTGTTTGTCATTAGGTGGCAGGTTGCAACAGGTGTTTTTTTTTTATGTTTTCTAGGCTCTATACAAATAGAGCCTCAAATATATATATATATATATTTTTTATTTTTTTTAGTAGATTTACTGTCACCTTCCAGAAATTGTACTGGCAGTTTTAGAGAGGATAAAACTGTAGCATGTTAAAGATTTACTCCAATATAGTCTTGTCCAAAACATGTCTAAGAAAATGACCAGAAATGCTGCTTTTCCTGTTTAAAGTTACATTGTGCAGTATGCACCAGATTTCTCTTGTACCACATTGTTGATGTTTTATTTCTTTTTAAGATTTCTTTGATGGTTTGCCATCCAGAGCCAAAGCTATGGACTATGGTAAGCTGTTGGCTGGGTTTGTTGTTTTCTTTACATTGTCATATGGCAGTTATTCCTGTCCAGCTGATAGGTGGTGCAATTACTTTTTTATGACTGCGATCATGAGGCCCCATGAAGCATGGTAATGTTATAAAGCTGCTTTCTTGGAGCCATCCTCTCCGCCTGGAGTTGGGCTGCTTGCATAAGGCCACCACTGATTCCTAATCAGATCGCTATCTACGCTTGACCCTATCTTGTCAACAAGATTATCTGACCTGCTCACAAACAAGAAAACAGCCAGTGTTGCATAAAAGCGAGGAGGAAAACAACTTGTGTTCACTTAAGTCATTTAGAGTTCGTTGCCTGCACAGACAGCAGAAGTCCTTTTTTTTTTTTTTTGTGTGTGTCTGTAGCGAACTATGAACAGCATAAGGACGATATGTCTGCTCCCCGTCTTCAACACTGTTCGTGTGACATCTACTTTGTTCGCTCACTTCACTTGTTACGGGTCACATTACTTGTTGCGGGTCCATTCATTTCCTGCAGGAGCTTTTTAACAGGCTTCCAAATGAAATGTGCCCCAGTATCTATGGTAACCCCCCACCTTTTCTCTTACACCTCACACCCGCTTCGTGCCGGCCTGGCACAGGAAAAGTAGGGCAGGATTTTCTCTCTCTCCCTCCCTGCGTGGCCTGATGTAACGGTGTTGGAGCTGCAACCACTCAGCTGATTACAGGTCTTATGTAAGGAGGGATTGTCAAGAGGGAAAATAAGACGGGATATACCAGCCTGCTACAAAAAGAATATTACACTGCTCTATCTATGCAGGCAAACCTTTGAACCTTTGACACACGATTACCTGCTTATAGAGTTCACTTGGTGGCAGAGAGAGCCCCTCCCATTGGAAACTTCCTAGTACCAAAGGCCCACTGAAATTAGTTTGAAGGACTCTTAAGCCCCAGACACATTGGAAGAGACTAGCAGCCATGTGGCGACGAGAGACCATGGACTGTCAACGAAATTCAGCGACTTGTAGCTGTGACAGGCGAAATAACCGTTGGCGACGCGAAGTGGGCGGGTACCGAGATAAACTAATCTCACCTTTGAGGTGACTACCAATTGGAGCTAAGGATACCGTTGACTGACAAACATTTCGGGTGGGAAATATACAAGAGGGATACCTAGGCAACTAGAGCCTGGAATGTCCACTAAACCACCAACTCTCAGCTGCAAAGAGATGGGCGACGAGTTCATCTGCTGCAGTGGTGCAGAATCCTCCATACTGCTACGCTACTTGTACTGATTACAAAGTAAGAGCTTCTGCTGTAGCTTTGTGAGAGAGGTGTGTTGATGCAACGTGTGATATCTTCGTGTGCAGTGTGTGTGTGGGTGTGTGTGTGCGTGTGCGTGTGTGTGTGTGTCCGCCCCGCATAGACTTCAGGGTGCCTGAGCCCTGTTGTGCCCTGGGGCCAGCGAGCCGTGGAGAGTGTACAGTCAGGTGAGCAAAGGGAGGCCCTCTAGGGTGTCTCCCCCCTCCCTCCTGCTCAGAGAGAAGGCCTTTTGAGCTCCACTCCAATAAGAACCTCTGGCTCAACACGGCTTGGCGATACAGGCTATATCAAGAACCTGACAAACTTCCAACACCACCAGAACAGTTTTTCGTAGTTCATGCAACTAGCTTTATTTATTGTGTGATCTTTTTTTTAAATCATAGTTTCCCATGCACAAGTATTAGGTGTAAAGGTGTAAAGATACGTTTAACCAGTACATTTAAGAGTAGCCCATCCCCCTGTTTTAGTGCATAGAGCTCAAACATTTTAAACAAAAATAAAGCACTGGAGAACAGAGCCCAGCAGTTTGACACGCCTCCCTAACCCCTCTTGTCAGTGATCCTCCCCCACCACCACAGCAGGGTTAAAGGAGAATAGATGGGTGTAGCCCAATCCCCCAGGAGCGGGGAGCAAGGATTGCTGCCTTGCTGGTATGGTGGCCAGCACTGCTACTGCAGCTAAAGAGCTGTGCTGCTTAAAAAGTCTATTTCCGTTACAGCACGCCTCTGAAATGATAAACGTTTCTTGAACGCCGCACTCATGAAAAAATGATTCTTTATATTACGAAAATGAATGTTGGTGAGTTTGGCTTTTTTTTGGGAGGGGGGGTTGCGTGAAGTCATCACAAGGCACGAGCATTGATTTGCACACGTGCTGTAGGCTCTGCAGACACTGAGGCACATGCTCGGCGAGATGTGAATCAGAAAGTCGTATGCACTGGCTGAGCAGGTTTTATTAAAATGAATTGCCACAATGAATGAATTTCCGCCATTTTGAAGTGCCGTATCCAGTTCTTAAAATACATCCATGGTGTAGCCAAACCTCACAGTTGATTATGATCATGTACATGATTATGATCATGTAATTGTCTTTTGGACGTCGCTTATTTATAATCGGCCAATAGCAAATTGCTATAACCTGTGTTACGGGAATTTTTAATGAGCGTATTTCCAGTTTATCACCTTAAATTTTTGTCAAAAATGTCAAGAACCTAATAAGACCCTAAATGCAACATTTTCAACCCCCCAAAAGTCTCTTTTAATAACAAAAAGCCAATGGTATACATGTTTCCACATTTTCTTAAACTCTCACCAGGAAATAAGAAATATAATCAAAACTTCTCTTTTCCCATTTATCTCCAGCGGTCCTTCTATAATCGATTGACAAGTGACAAGTCCGAGAAGTTCTTCAAGGTATTCTATGAGCGCATGAAGCTGGCCCAGCAGGAGATCAAAGCCACCGTTACAGTCAACACCAGTGACCTTGGGAGCAAGAAGAAAGACGAGGAACCCCCCGACAAAGATACACCCGCCCGCAAGAAAGGTGAGAGGAAAGGGCTGCAGTGTTACTGTGCTTACTGCTAAAATGATTGTTGGGTCATAACCAACATCATTCATGGCACAGGCAATGGCTACCTTTTTTATACATCTGATATTTTAAAGGGACCCTCCTTGATTTGTGTCCAGAATTCCCCTTGTGGTTGAAACTGGCATTGGGAAAACATTAACTCCGTGAGGGCATGACCCTCCTCTCTACTCCTCCCCCTACATCACTTGTAGACACTGTCTTTGTTAGGGGTGTAAAGGTACGTGTAGTTGTACCGAACCGTCGTGGTACGGACGTTACGGTTCTGTGCATGCAGTTGTACAGAGAATACGCGGTATATACAGTATATTGTTCGACAGGTTTGTGTGTGGCAATTAGTGTATGAAGTACTCCTCCCCGAGTTTTTATGTGAAGTATTTAAAGCTATAGTCTTTTAAACTTGAATGTGTATTTAATCATGTGAACACCTACAGTGTTCACTACACTTCGAAGGCAAATGGCATATGGACAGCATGTGGGCCTATGGGGGCAATCACCTAGTCATTTTGTTTTGCCTATTCTCTCTGGTGGACCAACCAATGCTGTTTGACGTATGTCAAGCATGTCACTTGCGTAATGAAAACTGAAAATGCAGTAATACTTTCACAAATGGTTGGTAGGCTGAATCATTATGATACTACATCTCTTAGTAATAAACAGCGGTGAAACTGATATTTATCTATTGAGGATTCCGACCTACTTCACTGTTTCCACTATTTCCATAGTTCCATAGACAGTGTAGACATCGCGATTTTCAGAAAATTTTGAATTCCAGTAGTAACCAAGTCATCTTTTCGTACCTCTGCAGCATTGCAATGTGGGCGACATTCCCGACCTCAAGTATTATGACATTGTGAACTGTTGACTATTGAACTACTATTTAGTTTAATGTAAATAACCTCCATACTCTGATTTCTGTTTTGATTTTTTGACAGGTGTAAATGATTATGACAAGAGATGTCAGAGAGAAATTTGGTGATCATTGATTGTTGTTTTGGAACATTAAGCTACTTTAACCTTTTTCACGTTAAGCGTAAGTGTCCTAGAATGTCGCCTACATTGCAACGCTGCGAAAAGGTAGCGAAGAGGTAGCGAAAAGATGACTCAGTAACAATAATGACTGTAACGAGTATGGATCATGTAGTGTATACCAGCCTCGTTGAGTTTCTGTTGGTATCTCGTCTTACTTGAGATATACAAGTTGTTTAAAAGACTTGATAAAGGAAGATCGGACTCAACCGCAGATGTGTCACTATTGGAGGTCAACCGTTTTTTGACCTCCAATATGACGAAGTCGACAATAATCACGGGACCTTTGACGTCAGCTCGGAAACCTCAATAGGAAAAGGTTAATGGGTTCTAATCCATCTCCTCTGGTCAGTGTTTGATCAGTTTCATCTTCCTTACAGGACTGTAAAGTGCGACATGTTGCACCTGCTACGAAGAAATTGCTCTGTGCGATGAATGAACTTACCGCAGTAGCACCCATGTGACACAGTTTTGTGTGTGAGGCGATGGCGCATTGTTATTCTACTTGGTATTTGTAGTCTATCGCACGATTAAAAATCACCCGACACCAAATCCCACAATTCCTAGCGAACAATCCCCGTTTCCTCAGCGAGTCGAGCTAGCCAGATGGCGTCAAAATATAGCGGTATATACAAATGAAATTAAGGGCAAAATGAAAGGGAAAGTGCATAGATATAACGGCGAATGGAAAAGAGATTTCAATTGGCTAACTTTTGATGCAAAACGTTCTTGTTCTGTTGCTGGTGCAGGGAGGCTCTGCACACTGCACACATACCGCTTACCAAGTTTTTGCTTTTGTTATTAGTTTATTTGTGATTTATACACTTTTTACAATTTTATATAAATAATTTAAAATGTAGGTCATTGTATGTATGATATACATTTAAATTGAGATTTGCACTGCTGAGGTGTAATATATTGATGTTTTATATACTGCTATGTCTCTGCAATTTACCAATATGGGCAAATAAAGAATATGTTTGTCTCTAAACAATTCTTGTTGAGGTTTGGGTTTTTTGCCAGTCTAATACTTGTTTAAGTTTTGAGCGATAACAGACGTTTTATGCACGTGCTACAATTTTGTGGCCTGTGCTACAAAACTGTCAACCTCTAGCACCAGTGCTATGTGCAAAAACAGTTAACGTACAGCCCTGGTTTCACAATTTCCAGCCAAAGAAGTGCCTGTGGTCGCTGTGGTCACCGAGGAGGTGAAGGAGCAGTTGGCGGAGGCCTCCGTCATCACCAAGAAAGCTTTCACAAACTATCGCCGTGAGGCTGAGTCCGAGGAGCACCAGGCGGGGGCCGATGGGGCCCCTGTGCCCGCCGCCGACAAGGGTCAGGAGGAGGGCGAGATGAGCGTCGTCATCACCATCATGCAGCCGATCCTTCGCCTCATGCAGCTTCTCTGTGAGAACCACAACAGAGAGCTGCAGGTCAGCAGTGACACCAGGGGGCACTCTAGAGAGGGTTTAGGAAATGGAAGTGTAATGTTCCTCTGTGCAGTAGGCGTATGCCTAACCTAACTATATAATCTTAACCTAACCTTAATCAGATAAGAATTGTATTGTCTATATTTAACCTGGAATCGTCGTGATACGACTACGGGGGGGGAGAGAGCATGTGCAGTGTGCCACCCCCAACCCCTTTGGCCATGGCATGCAACCATTTCAGACTTTCCACTCTGTTAGACATGAAATGAAACCATCTTTAAAATAGGCACTAGAAAAAAGTGAGGCAACAGTTTCCTTATCTGCTGTTTCTTGGTCTGGTTTCACTATGAGGGGTGCGATTCTATTTGGCAATGGCCCGTTCCAGCAGCCTAGACAGTAGACTTCCCCCTGTTTGTATACACAGCTGGGGCACGGCCTCTCAATAAAAGATAGCTGGCTGGCTCGACTATGAATCTTGGAACAAATTGGACTGTCGTGGGTTAGTCACATGGGTTCTATGCCAGCAACACAGGACAAATACGTTTATTAAGGTGGTTACGTATTTTTCCTTCGGACAATGACAAAGAGTTTCAATGCACGACAACTGTTATTTTACAAACTATTTGTTGTCTTTTTCACAGCCAGCAGGTATTCTCCAGTAAAACAGAGAAGGGCAATATTGATACTAAATGCACCGAAACACTGAAATGACTCAAAATCAAACTTGGAATGAAGAAATATTAATGAATCTGTCTTTCAAAGCCTATAACAGGAAGCACCAATCAACCATAAAGCCTCATAGATCTATGCTGCTTCAGCATTAGTGAAGAGAGCTTTGTAGAACCTAAAGACCTGTATTGCTTTCATTTATCATAATGATGATGATTATAATGAATGCATTTTTTTTTTAAGCCAAATGTTTTATTTTGACATGCTGGTGAGGGGTCTTCAAGTCCTGCTGCAACACCATAGTTACATTCTTTATTTTATCGGCTTCCTTTTTCAGAACTTTCTGCGTAATCAGAACAATAAGAACAACTACAATCTGGTGTGTGAGACCCTCCAGTTCCTGGACTGTATCTGTGGCAGCACCACAGGGGGTCTTGGGCTCCTTGGACTTTATATCAATGAGAAGAACGTTGGACTGATCAATCAGACAGTGGAGAGCCTGACTGAATACTGCCAGGGACCCTGCCACGAGAACCAGGTGATGCATACCTCTGACAGACGCACACATAGACCAGTATACTGTATACTTGGAAATGTAGTTTCGTATTGCACGCAGTTTCGTCTTGGTTGTGATTTACCATCACATTCACCAGCTTAGTCACACAGTATGATTGCTTATAGTTGTCTTCCTGTATTGAGAATAACTGTTGCACTACCTGTAGGAATCTGTTTGATCCTTTTTTTTTAAATAACGTTTGTCAAATTTGTCAAATATTACTCAAAAGTGATGTCAATAATTGTCGGTTTGTTATTGCTAGCTGGTATAGTGTTGCGGTTTGTAGTCCTATAATCCACAAGTGAGTTAGCCATGGGATCCTGATGAGGAGACCCATGGTGGAAGTGAGTCCAGGTTGCTCTACAAAAATACGTCATCACTGCAACACTTTATTAGGCCTTAATAGTTTTTGTCACAGCAATGTGAATATCAAACACAAAAGTATGTCCTCATTTCAGCAAATGTCAGTTGGTTGTGGCTAGCTGGTGCTATAATAGTGTTGCAGTTTGCTGTGTTATGATATTCCTGTTAAACCTAAGAACACACTGAAGCCAAGCTATGCCATCACGGTTACTCCTTCAAAAGTGTAACCCCAGCCTGCCCTGGGCACCATGCCTGCGTTTGTTCTTGCGTGAGGATCAGAATTGATCTGACTTTACATCACACAATCTTTTACTGTAGCTGTGGTGTTTTTTTAGTTTAAATGTGAAAATCAGTTGACCTAACAAACTGTGATGAAACTACCCCTGAATAGGAATAAATACCTATACTACAGTTTTTAGCAGTTTTTATCTAGATTTTACTAGACATACAGGTCACCAGTTAGGAGATATTTTGACTAAAACCTAACTGATACTGGATTTATGTGTACAGTATATGAAGAAAAAAAAACAATTTAGCATGGATCGAAATTATGGTTAGAGAAGATAATGTAATTACGGATAACCTGCAGGTGCTGGACAACTATAGTCTGTTAACTAAATGAATTAAATGCATTATCTCTTCTCCTTTCTCTTCATTTGTCCTCCTCAGAACTGCATTGCAACTCATGAGTGCAATGGTATTGACATCATCATCGCCCTCATCCTTAATGACATCAACCCTCTTGGCAAGAAAAGAATGGACCTTGTATTGGAGCTTAAAGTAGGTCTAGTTGATTCAGTGGTTATATGTGTTGGTTATATCTTGCTGTGGATGCCGTACTGCCGGCAGATTATGCTGCTATACTGTATGTTACACATTACCTATTCCTCCCTCAGAATAACGCCTCCAAGCTCCTCCTCGCCATCATGGAGAGTCGTCACGACAGCGAGAATGCTGAGAGAATCCTCTACAACATGAGGCCCAAAGAGCTGGTGTGTATGGACATTTGTAACAATAACCCATCCATCCTCATGTGCGACTTCTGGAACCTTCTGGAACTTGCAGTGGAGGCACAGCGGCAGTTATAAACTAGTTCCCTACTGTAGATGTTATTGGCAAAAGCTGGGCAGGTAGGGTGAAAAGAAGTTGACCCCAGACATTTCTTTACCTGATTGCTGGTGTCATGTGACTAGAGGGAAAATAGCTTGTTTCCCTCCTGTGTCCAAATCATTGTTAATACTAAATAACAAGTTTTTCACCAACTGGTTCAGCTCTGCTAAACTCACTATACAACAAATTCTACAACTAATTAGCCACACACAAAGCATCATGCTGCATTAGATGGGACGACATCCGACTGTCTTCCTTCTTCCAGGTGGAGGTGATCAAGAAGGCCTACATGCAGGGGGAGATCGAGGTGGAGGTCCCTGAGGAAGGGGAGGACAAGGAAGAGGAGCACTCTGCATCTCCACGCAACGTTGGCCATAATATCTACATCCTCGCCCATCAAGTAAGCTCTACAAGCTCTCTGTACTGTTGGCATGGAGGCGGATACACCCCTTTAGGCGCTTGCACACCGGTCATCACTTCAGTGTGTTTGGTGAGCCCTGCGCCATGTTTTGGGGGTTGCCACCAAGAGCCGTCAGACGGAAGGTCACTATTTTAATAGTGAACAAAACGTATTAAGTCAACATTCATCATCCTAGTCAATAAACAAGTGAAGGAAAATACTGAAAAGCAAATCCACCGCCAACGGTTGTCCGGCGGTTGTTCGATAGTTAGCCGGCAGCTGGGCGGTTGGCCGGTTGGCTGGCGGTTGTCCGGCAGTTAGCCGGCGGCTGGGCGGTTGGCCGGCGGGTGGCCGGGCGGCTGGGCGGTTGGCCAGCGGCTGGGCGGGTGGCAGGCGGGTGGCCGGCAGTTGGCTGGCGGCTGGGCGGTTGGCCGGCAGCTGGGCGGTTGGCCGGCGGGTGGCAGGCGGTTGGCCGGCGGCTGGGCGGTTGGCCGGCGGGTGGCAGGCAGGTGGCCGGCAGTTGGCCGGCGGTTGTCGCTTTTGATGTGCAAGTACCATAACTATAGATTTTCAGCAGCGATTCCCTATTTGTGGAATTTCCTATCTATTCATATTGTGTTGTGTTATTTTAGAACTAACCTCAGGCTGTGCAGCGCCCCACAGCAGCCTGTCTGTACAAACCTTTTTGAGTTATATAGCATTCAGTGTGGATCCAAACCTTTGACAGCCTGCAGCATTGAGAGTATTTGATCTGTACATCTTTTCATTGCTAAAGAAAGCTAAGAACCGTGTGCATGTTGTGTACCTTACTGTAAAATATCAGGAAAGCTTGAAATTTCATGTCTGTCTTGAGAGTTGTAGTTATGTGTTATTGATGTGTTTGCCATTGATGGTCATTATTTCAGTTGGCCCGCCACAACAAGGAGCTACAGGCTATGCTGAAGCCAGGAGGGTCTTACGGGGAAGGTGATGAGGCCCTGGAGTTCTATGCCAAACACACTGCTCAGATTGAGGTCAGTCACTGATGGTCTGTCCCGACAACACGGTTGTCCTTCTGGCTTTCTCCTGTCCTTGAATTGGTTTTGGTTGGGGTGGTGGTTTTTTTTTCTTCTTCAAATGCATTGCACTCCCACTATCTGAGATCTGTTTTTTTGTTATTTGTGTCAGCTCCGGTGAATTGCAACATCATTTGCCACCGCTGTCGATTTGAGCCATGTGCTAGCTGTCTTTCCAGTTCTGAGGTTCATACTTTTTACCCTTAGCGCCATTGCACGTGTGCTAGAGCACGCTGAAAGAGGGAGAACGTACAGTTTCAATTCTTAAAAGATCTTGAGAAATGAATGCCAAGTAACTTCTCACACTTCATTTAGATGTGATCGCTCAACACTGAACATTCACAAGTCACAAAGTCACAAGTCACTTTGGAGGTGGAGGGTTTTTGTATGTATGTGTGTGTGTGTGTGTGACCTTGTTGCTGTGGCTGTGTCCAGATCGTCCGTCTGGATCGCACCATGGAGCAGATAGTGTTCCCCGTGCCCAACATCTGCGAGTTCCTCACCCAGGAGTCCAAGCTGCGGGTCTACTACACCACGGAGCGGGACGAGCAGGGCAGCAAGATCAACGACTTCTTCCTGCGAGCCGAGGACCTCTTCAATGAGATGAACTGGCAGAAGAAGCTGCGGGGTACTCAGGAGGCCACCGGCAACGCGAACACGGTTCCCTGTGCGTCCACCTTCCTACCTCTTTTAATCTTGTGCCTGATTTACAGGACTATTGCATGGCTTCCCTCCCTCCCTCCAAGAGTCCTCAGGATCGCCATACTGTGGTGCATTCCTTTTTAAAGTGATGCTGAAGTAAAACACTCACTCAAGCTTCCCCACCTTAAATTTAGCGTCCTTTCCTTTACAGTCGGTTATTTAATGACCTGTATCTATCATTTGTTTGTTTCTAGCTTCTTCTTTTTTTCTTTTCTTTTTTTTTTTAAACTTTATTGGCTTCAGTTGTATTTAAACTCATGTCTAGGACACTGGTTGAAGTAGCATAGACCACTACAGGAGGAATTACCAGGAAAGCTTTGACCAGCGTGCTAGACACAGAAGATGTATGTTTATCAAAAACAACAGAACCCAATGGCGGTTCAATAAATGTATACAGGTAGATTGGTTAATTAAATACCGAAACCAAGCCGAGTATTTCATCATGAATGTGTCCTATGTATGATCATTGAGATAAGGGTACTGTACAGCAAAGGGATTTACAAATGTTCAATATCACTTTAAAATCCTGAGCTTTGTGGGGATGGCATAGGTTAACTTGGGTTTACGTGAGGGTTTAAGTGAGCATAAAATTATCTTCTCTGCAACGTGTGAATTAAATGTTTCATGCCAGAGAGAGTAATGTCAGGTATGTGAGCATGGTGGGGTATGTTACTGTGAAGGATATGTTTGATTGGCAAACCCAAACTAAGATGTTTAGTGCCCAGTTATGTTTTCAATTTGCCTGGTTATGTTTGTCTGTTGGCAGAATGTTGCAAAAAGTTAAAACGTTTTATCGTGAGATCCTGATTCAGCAATGCTTGGAAAGTAGAAGGATTAGCATCATTTGGAGATACAGTGAAAAGTCTAGGAAGGCTCTAGATGAATTTAATGGACCACAGTAATGGGTGTTGATTCTGTATGATTCTTTGACTGTCCTCAGGTCAACTCTGAAATGCACATGGACGGTAGTGGCACGGTTGTCATTTCTTTGTATTATTCTAGGGTTGAGGGTTCCTCAGGAGAGCTTAAATGTCCAGTGAGGCTATACAACATAACTATCTTTGTATCCTTAAACAGCACCCCTGATAAGCTTGTGACTGTGCTACTGTTCTTACTTCAGCCCGAAGGCAGACAGAGACAGTTCCATTGTGTCATCTGGTCTTGAAAAATTCGACATGATTTCGCTCTTCTTCTTTTTTTTTAAACAGGAATGACTAGTTTACTACCTAGAGAAGAAGACATGCTTTTCCATGGGTTGTCTACAGACTCATTTAGTTGCAGTCATGCAATGAGCAACTGAGCTGTTTTGAGACTTGGCCCTGTCCTTAGCCTCATAAAGGGATTGGAGGGCAGCCCAGGTAATTCGGGTTACAGATGCAAGCCAGTTTGAGGGCATTCCCAGCTTAGGAATCCACTTGGTCACTCCTTTTTGTCTTGACACAGCTATTCAACACAGAAATCACAGTGAAAGGCAACCAAGGCGGGAACCACTGTGCCTTAGGTGTGATATAGGTAGGAGGTAGCTAGGGAAGCAGTACAAGGTATACTGGCAATATGTAGAGGAAAGAGACTGTTTTGGATTTGTTGGGGTTTTATTTGAGTGCAAATTGAAAGCAGGTTTTTCTGTGTCTAGGGAAACTGAAAACCGTAATCTCATGACGGGGGGGGGCCATGTCATTTTAAATCTGTATTAACTAATGGCATTATCCCCAAATGATCTGCAGCAGGGCATGTCCCTGTTGACCGGCCAGCTGTATATCTCCCTGAGCCAGAGCGCTGAAGTGTGACTGCTCTCTTTGTCCTCTCCACTGAGGCGTGTTGTTGCAGGGGTGGCCTGAGGAAAACTCTGAGGAACTCTGAGGAACTGTTTGGCACAGTCAAAATGTTGAGGAAATGTTGTTTCGTTGGTGCTAACCGCCAGTCAGAAATGTGGTGACTTCTGCTGCCGAAAATCCCCACCCTCGGCTCCCCTTTTGCTATCAAGCAACAGCTTGCCCCCAGAATAGCTTCTGCATCCGCCATGACACTCATCTGCTGACCACGTGTGTGTTTGTTTGGGGGCGTGCGAATGACCGTTCACGAGTATAGCTAAATGAATGTATGTAGCAATTAGTAAACTCTGTTTAAAAGCGCATGGAAATTATTTTGCGGTTTGCAGTTCTGTTATTACTTACAGTATGCTGTGTTTGTTAAGAAGTGGTATTTTGATTTGGTTGATATTTGCAACTTTTTAAGAGTTTGTTGTCCAATGTGGGTTTTACTCTAGATAAGAATGTAATTGAAGGTACCGCTTCAATTTTAAAAAGGTGTCTACCGTCATCAGCAGTGAAACTGGTGTGTTGTGTTGCTGGAATTGAACACCTTTGACCAATGTTTGCAGTGTGCACCGCGTTTGTGATGGTGGTACAGTGACCTGTTTCACCCTGTTTACAACCTTCTCCAGCCCAGCCCATCCTGTACTGGTGCTCAAGGAACATGTCTTTCTGGAGCAGCATCTCCTTCAACCTGGCCGTGCTCATGAACCTGCTGGTGGCCTTCTTCTACCCTCTGGATGGCATCCGCGGAGGTCAGTCACCTTTTAACCTCTCCACATGACTTCTCTTTCTCACGCACACACGCACACACACCCTGCATGAATAATCAACAAACCGTGATAGGTTTACAGAGGCCAGATTCTCTCTCTCTCTCTCTCTCTCTCTCTCTCTCTCTCTCTCTCTCTCTCTCTGTCGGTCTCGCGCTCTCTCTCGGTCTCGCGCGCGCTCTGTCGGGCTCGCGGG